>JAULBS010125752.1:0-13791 GCA_032355785.1 Symmetromphalus regularis
GAGCTTGGTAGTTTGTTGTGTATTTGTATACTAGTATTATGTGTTGAATACAGTACAATATTTAACTGTATGTTACAGGAACCATGAAATAGCGAGCTTGGTAGTTTGTTGTGTATTTGTATACTAGTATTATGTGTTGAATACAGTACAATATTTAACTGTATGTTACATGAACCTGGAAATAGCGAGCTTGGTAGTTTGTTGTGTATTTGTATACTAGTATTATGTGTTGAATGCAGTACAATATTTAGACATGTAATGTATAAACAGTATATCTTTAGGTTTCTAAATATTTGAATGTACTTGAGATGTGGTATTGATTAGACCAAACTTTACTTGTAACAAGTGTAGTGTAGTATTAGTTTGCAAGTTGTAAGGAAGTAGCACTATAAAGAATTTCCTGTCTAGATTCCAAGCTGTATTGGTCACAGAACAAGTTTAATATCAAAGGAAATTCCCACGTCAGCACTGGATTGGTAATTATACATTTAGGGAACATCTAGGCCATAGATATTTTAGATGAAACATTTATAAACCTTAAAACATGTTTTATCATTGAAACACCGTTATAATATACACCGCATGTAGCTTAAAGCCTCTTTTAATTCAGTGATTTTATTTTTCAAATATAATAATATAAACTATATGAAAATTATATCCTCTCTACATGTATTTGGAAATGGTTGGCGAGAAATTCATTCACTGCTTCCTTGAAAATCATTCCAGATAAAAAATTCCAAATGAAAGCAGTTTTGCTAATACTCAAATTTGCTAGGATAAAATGAAATGATGAACAGTGAATGTGGAAAAACTGCACACTTTAGGCAATAGTGCTTCAAGTGTAAATAACCACTCACCTATCAATGTAATTGAGATGAATGTAATACTGGTAATACAAGTTTTATATTTCACCATCTTCAGTAATGATGGCACTTTTCTTCCAGCTTCACATTAAATGTTGTATTTTTAGTTCCTTGAGGACAGAGGTTATTATATAATTTATGAGTCACTCATTCCCCACCATACAAACACATCTGCACATGTGCCAGCAATTAAAGAAATTCAACCTGTGTAGTTTGAACACCCTAGCAAAGAATGCTTATTCAGTAAAACATTGACCTGAACCTCCTTCTTGAAAAACAATTTAAATAACATTGTATTTGCTCATATATATATTTTTTTTTTATATATATATAAATATATATACAGTGAAACCCCACCACGGTACTAAGACCACCCCACTATAAAGACCGATATTTTAAAGACCCGAATTTTTCTTGTTACTTTCATAGTAAAACTACCCCAAAATTAAGACCACCCCTCTATTCCGAATTACGACGAGTAAAATCAGTCCCAACGGTCATTTTCAGTGTATTATGACCCCACTAAAGCGACCAATTTAAAAATAGCAAGCCTCGTGTATTTTCCTTTCATACATGACTAATCAGTGTTCAACTGAAATCATTGTAATGATAGAAATAGCTGCTGGTTGGGTGGTTCTCACCCAAATTAAACAGGTGGCATAATTATAGGTATAATAGACCTCATAGTTTTGTCTGTAGAAAAGGATTAAAATAATTTGATTTCAGGTACGCATTTTAAATGATTTTAAACATTACATGCGGCACTTTACGTTTCCAGAAAACACTGACAGCTGTTTAATATTAATGAGGCGATGTAACACTCTGATTGGCTGTAGTTGTTAGTCAATTTATCCGTAAGCCTGTAACAGGTCTATTGTAAGCAAAACACATAGTGCGGGTGATGCCAAGACTGATAACTTAATTACTCTGAAGTTAGGTCCACAGACTTCACACTGGTATATTCCTTGTGATTTACCACCAATCATGGCTAATTGTTAATTAGAATACTACCCAAATAAACTGACAAGACTAATTCAATAGATAGCAAAAGAGGTGTTCCTAACCGCTATTTAGGGAAATTATATGAGGCCATTTAAACAAAACTAAATTGTTATTTTGAGTTACTTGTGTCAAGTGAGGTAAAACCCCCAAAAATTGTTTCTCGCATTTAGAACTACGATCATTTCAACATTGTTAAGCCTGCTAGAAATGGGGACTCCAAAAAAAGCACGCATTGAGTTAACGTTAAAGCAAAAAGTTGATTTAATACACAAAAGTCCCAGTACCAAGACCACCCCACTATTAATACCAATTTTAATAAGTCCCAAAGGTGGTCTTAATAGCAGAGTTTCACTGTACATGTATTTCGATTAAAAAATAATAGAAAAATGGCTAATTTACACAAAAATTTATATAAAATTTAATAATTCCAGTATACATGTACATGTATAGTCAATTGTTTAGTTATAGAATAGGGTGTCCAATAATTAACATCTTTTAGTAATAAACAAAAAAGAAATATAACTACATTGTACATACTTAAATTAGTTTTTTTTAGCATTTCTGTCTTTTTATGAGGACTGCCACTTTGAAGAGTAGTCACTGTAGCCATGTTTATGAGGACTGTCATGTACCCATTTTTATGAAGACTGTCACCATAGCCATCTTTATGAGGACTGTCACTAGCCATTTTAATGAGGACTGCCACTGTAGCAATTTTATGGGGACTCTGTAGCCATTTTATGATGACTGCCACTATAGCCATTTTTATGATGACTGCCACTGTAGCCATTTTATGATGACTGCCACTATAGCCATTTTTATGATGACTGCCACTATAGCCATTTTTATGATGACTGCCACTATAGCCATTTTATGATGACTGCCACTGTAGCCATTTTATGAGGACTGTATTTGTAGCAATTTTTATGAGGACTCAGTGTAGCAATTTTTATGAGGACTGCAATTGTAAAAAATTTTATAAAGACCGTCAATGTAGCAATTTTTACGAGGACTCTGTGGCCATTTGTTTATGAGGACTGTCACTGTAGCCATTTTATGAGGTCCAACTGTTGCCATTTTTACAAGGACTCACTTTAGCCATTTTTATGATGACTGCTACTGCAGCCATTTTTATGAAGACTGCCACTATAGCCATTTTATGAGGACCAAATGTGGCCATTTTATGACTGCCACTGCAGCCATTTTTATGAGGACTGTCAGTAGCCTTTTTGAATTTAAAAATTCCATTAAACAAAATAACCATGCAAAACAGAGAAATTATATCATGTTTTAACACATAATATATAACATACCATCCATTGTTAATTACTAGACTCCCTATTATTATAACTTTATGACTAAACATTTACTCCTGCAGTTGTATTACTATTACCCTAAGTTAAATAACAAGACATCACCCACAGATATTAACATGTGAAATAAAGCAATGTAGAATTCTACAAAAAAAAAAAATATTAATACTGTTATAATAATACTCCGAGTAGCACGAGCATGCTTACTGGTTCAGTGACGGTTACTCAGTTGTTACACTCTTGGCAAGATTCCGCGGACAATCGACCTAGAAATAGAAACCAGCTCTGAACACCAGAAGCTCCTTACAAAATGACAAACTTCCAACAGTACACAAACAGCAGAGGCAAAATAAGTACATGTATTGTGTTGAGTGTACAGTTAGATGCTATATAATTTCAAATTTAGTTGATATAATAGTTTAGCCTTTACAATAAAAATGATTAGAATATATGACAAAATGTTTAGTTTTTATGATAAAATTATTAGAATATACGACAAAAAGTTTAGTTTATATGATAAAATGATTAGCTTATGTGACAAAAAGTTTTGTTTATGTAACAAAATGTTTAACAATGTTATAGAAAGTTTTCTTTACAAAAAAGTAAAGTTTGTTTTATTTATCGATGCCTCTAAAGCACATTGATTTTTATCTTATCATCGGCTATTGGGCGTCAATCATATGGTCATTCTGACATATTTATTTAGAGAAAACCTGCTGCCACCACATACTATTAGGCTATTTTTTCCGATAATATTCACCTCCCACACAGGACAGCACATACCATGACCGTTGATGAACCAGTTGTGGACCACTGGTTGGTTTTGTTTACAAGTTAAAACTAATGGTGGATTGATGACAAATTGGTTCTTCTTGACCAAGATCTTCTAAACTGGTTGATGAAGAATTATTCAGCATCAACTCCATATGGTAACCTTTTTATTTTAACAACTTTTGACTACTGTTATATGCAATTGAGATATTTGTAACATAATTTTATCCATAGTGCTTCATATGAAAGAGTTTAAAGTAAAGTTTTTGTTTTATTTAACAACTCCTCTAGAGCACAGTGATTTTTATCTTATCATCGGCTATTGGACGTCATACATATGGTCCTTCTAACATATGTCTTTAAAGGGAACCCGCTGCAGTCACGTAGGCTACTCCTTCTGATAAGCAGCAAGGGATCTTTTATATGCACCGTGCCATAGACAGGACAGCACATAAAATGGCTTTTGATAAACCAGTTGTGGATCACTGGTTGAAACGGAAAATAGTCCTAACTGCAAATGGGTCCACTGAAAAGGATCAATCCGATGACTGACCGGTTCACAGGCAGACTCGCTACCGTTTGAGCTAGATCCCGCTCCTCACATGAAAGATGAATAAAGATATTATTTACCATTTTTAATCTTACTGAATTTTGTTTTATTGTCTATGGAATTGTTTTTTGTTAACTGCATAACCTTAATTCATTATAAATTAATGTATTTTGGGCTAATAAATAAATTTAAAAAACAAAACAATAAATAAATAATTTAGTGCAGATTCTCTGAACAGGACAATAAAAATATAGCACGACCTTAACAGAATTTTTATTTGAGATTCCATTGTTTTGTGTTATTAAATCAATAAAGAAAGGAAAAATTAATTTATATATATTGTCTAATATAAATCACAATGTACCAAATATTAATGTATTCATGCACTATACATTATTCCCAAGCATTAACAAGAGCAGCTACTATCTACGAGAAGGTTATAGTTTCCAACTATCCCCAAATGCCTTGCGTGGCAGCCATGTTATAGGCCAGACATGAATAGACAGTATGACTATAGGTTGGAATTACCTGTAAATATGCCAATTTTTTTTTTTTCATGAATGGATATATGAATAGATCAATGATACAGTAATAAAAAAATTAACCTTTTCCATTCACAAAATATCATATTAATGAAAACATTTCTTTATTCGTGGTACATTAAACAATTTATTTATAGTTTATCCCATTATATAATTATATAACATTTTTAGACCTCTACTTAAAATGCTAAAACATGTGTCCAATTTCATTACTAATGCACCACCACAAAGAATAAATTCTAATGAATGTAATTAATTAAAAAATACACATAATAAACAAATACTGGCATCCAAATAATAGTTTTGATTAAATCCTTTATTGAGAATCAACGCAAATTTATGCAATATTTCAAACCCAAAATAACATGCCTTCACCAACTAAATGGAGGAATGAGTAAATTTAAAAAATAAAAAAGCTATTTCTATAATGACTCCATCTTAAATAACATTGCTGACACAAGTAATGGAAAATTTTACCAAAAAAACCCACAAAAAATTATTATAATAAAATAATAATAATACAAAAAATAATAATAATAATTGAATGATATGTATATATTGTTTGAAGCAATGGCCACACATTAAATAAAGAGAAATAAATGTTACTTACTGACATTTGAGAACATTACTAGCTCTCGAATATGCTTGGCCTAAAGGCTTATATAATTATTAAATATAATTGCTATTTTTCTGCCAACCGTGGCTGTACCTGTTTAGTTGTTCCTGGTAGTTTACTATCTTTAATAAGTTATATAAAACAAGCAGGTGTGGTTCCAGGAGGGGGGTGCACCCAGCACATGCCCCCTAATTTTCAGGCAATGAAAATTTTTCTTGTAAAACCCTAAGCGCAAGTACAGGCCAACGCAGCAATTACAAGTCCCTCCAAAGTTGTGCCCCCCCCATTCACAATTACTGGAACCACCCCTGACCAGTTTACACATCAGACTACAGTGTGACAGTTAAACATTAATTCCAATGATCAGAAATCAAAACAATTTAGCAACAAGGTAAAAATAAAATAATGAGATTTGTTTTTTAATAAGAAACCCAACTGGACGAGACAAATGGCAAATATTTGTAGAAATGTTAAGATATGCAGCCATCAAAATTTGCAGTGGCAATGGGCAGTGTCACCATAAAAGCTATAATATAGTGGCAATGTACTGTCATTCCAAAAATATGAAAGTACAGGTAGGCTTATTTTCATGAAATTACCATAATTATTATTGTGTGATAGCAGAACTAGATAGTAACAGCAATTCGGTGCCGTTGAAAATATCTGAATTTCAATGGCTGCATATGATGTAGAAATAACAGAATGGAAAATAGTTGAACAAATAAGAGAATAGCAAATATCTGTAGTACAGTAGCTGACATGAATCTTTATAGAGTTTAGAAAAAAGAAAATAAACCAAACTAACTGAAAGAAAATAGCAAATATTTGTAGAGTTGATGAGCATGATGTAAAAATAAGAGAATAGAAAATATTTATAGTACTTGAAATACATGATTTTTTTTCAGATAACAAAACTGAATGAAAGAAAAAAAAAGCAAATATTTCTAAAAGAGATAATGTGTATAATGTGAAAATAGGAGAAAGACAAGTATTTGAAATAGAGTTAATGTATGAAGTGGAAATGAAAGAATGATGAACATTTCTGAAATAAGAGAATAGCAAATATTTGTAGAAATAAAGAATGGCAAATATTTGTTGAAATATGTGAATGACAAATAGTTGCAGAAATAAGAGAATGAATTTTTTTTAAGAAATAAGAGAATGACAAATATTTGTTGAAATGAGAATGAAAAATATTTATTGAAATATGAGAATGACAAATATTTGCAGAAATAAAAAATGACAAATTTTTGTAGAAATAAGAGAATGACAAATATTTGTTGAAATAAGAGAATAACAAGTATTTGTAGAAATATGAGAATGACAAATATTTGTTGAAATAAGAGAATGACAAATATTTGTAGAAATGTGAGAATGACAAATATTTGTTGAAATGAGAATGAATTTTTTTTTTGAAATATGAGAATGACAAATATTTGTTGAAATATGATAATGACAAATATACATGTATGTAGAAAAAAGAGAATGGCAAATATTTGTTGAAATAAGAGAATGACAAATATTTGTAGAAATATGAGAATGACAAATATTTGTTGAAATGAGAATGAATTTTTTTTTTTGAAATATGAGAATGACAAATATTTGTAGAAATATGAGAATGACAAATATATGTAGAAAAAAGAGAATGGCAAATATTTGTTGAAATTTGAGAATGACAAATATTTGTAGAAATAAGAGAATGGCAAATATTTGTAAATATAAGAGAATGAAAAATATTTGTAGAAACGAATGACAAATATTTGTAGACTTAAAAGAATGACAAATATTTGTAGAAATATGAGAATGACAAATATTTGTAGAAATATGAGAATGACAAATATTTGTCGAAATACAAATGTATGAGAATGACAAATATTTGCAGTACAGTTGATACATTACATTTACTGTAGAAAAAAAAGAAAAGACCAACAAATATTTGTTGAAATAAGAGGATTATTGATGAGGTAGCAAATTAACACAGATAAGTTAGTAACTACAACACTAGTTATACACATCCACTGTAGGGGAGCTAGTTTTAGCCAAACACAATGAAAAGCTTACATCATATCCACGCAGAACCGCGATATGGAAAGATAGCAGCTGCATGGGAATCACTGTTAAAATGCCCTGGAGACAGTCCACATTGTGAGGTAATTCCAAGTATTTATAAGCAAAATTTTGGGTCGCTGTGTCGTTCTGGTTACAAATGATAATCGGGCGACCCTATAAATAACATGTAATACAAACAGAATTAAAAGGTTAATAAGCTGGCTTGGTTAATAATGTGTTAATTAGGTTGTAGATGATAATTAGTATGTCAATGTACAAATGTAGGATACAGATATCCTTGTAGTCTGTGTTCATTGTTTTACTTACCTTTTTTTCTATGTATACAGAACAAAACCCAATTCACCATGCCACAGATGTTGCAGTTTCCATAATTACTATTCAGAAAATCCTGATTTTCTTTCTAAACCTTTTTTTTTAGAAAAGTTTCAATTCAAAAGATTTTCCTTTCAAAAAGTTTCAATCCAAAACATTTTTCTTTCAGAAGTTTCAATCAAAAATATTTTTCTTTCAAAAAGTTTCAATTCAAAACATTTTTCTTTCAAAAAGTTAACATTTTCTGGTTTGAGCATAATAAATGATTTTAATGTATAAATATAAATATTATGTTGAAATATAAATATTAGCTATAAAATTTAATTTACAATCAAAATAATATTTAAAAGATCTTTTAAAAGTATCCCAGTTAAAAGTATCCCATCATAATATATTATTCATGTGTAATGTCCCCAAAATGTGATTCCTAAAATATTTTCCAATTTTGATAAAGACCTACATGTACATGTTGGGCCGAAATATAAAAAAGTGTATGGTTTTAATATTTTAATTTTCTTTCTAAATAATCTGAAATGCATTTTGGAAACTGCCAACACCTGTCGCCCACAAATAAAATTAAGAAAGGTTAGTACAAGCAAGCTAGATACTCATGCAGTGTATTGGTGTTACATGCAAAGGAAGAGACAGTTATAAATAAAATCAGTGACAAGCCAAGTGGCGGAGTGAAATATATTATATATATGTCACGGCTCCGTCATGCTCACGTCATAATTTCTCGACTCGGCAATGTGTAGAGACAGCAATTGCATGGGTATTACTGTAAGAATGCCCTGAAGGCAATCTATAGTGTGGGGAACTGCAATATGTTTTTTTGTCAGACACTGCGTCTTGGTGTCGTCAGTGTTGCATATCAATAGGGGCTCGCCCTACAATACACAAAATAAAGCATGCAATGAAGAACATAAATTCACATAATAAACCAAACAGATTAGTGAGAGGAAGATGTCGAACGAATGAGTATTGGCATGCACATTCATCTCAACACAGAAACAACATAAAGTGTGAAAGAAAAATCTTTGAAAAACCCCAGAATGTAAACTAATACTATACGTAATACACAAAATGAAGAGAGAGAAAAAAAAATTTCTGGTCTACATGTATTGTTTGTTTTTCAGCCAGTGGTCCACAACTGGTTCATCAAAGGCCGTGGTATGTGCTGTCCTGTCTGTGGAACGGTGCATATAAAAGACCCCTTGCTGCTTTTCGGAAAGAGCAGCCTATGTGTTGGCAGCGGTTTCCTCTAAATACATATTTCAGAATGACCATATGATTGACGTCCAATAACCGATGATAAAATAGAAATCAATGTATTCTAGAGGCATCGTTAAATAAAACAAACTTTTTACTTTTGTATTGTTTGTTCTTTATTTATTTAATGACACCACTACTCAGGCATGAGAAAACAGTGATTTTTCATATTAATTGTCACTTTTTCAATTTCTTGCTTCCAAAAAAGGTCTATGTCAGAAAAAAAACTATCTACACAAGGACGAGTGCCAGAATGTTTGTATTTTTAATTACACCACTAGAGCACAATTATTTATTAATCATCAGCTATTGGATGTCAGATATTTGGTAATTTTGACACACAGTCATTAGAAGAAACCTGCTACATTTTTCCTTTAGCAGCAAGGAATATTTTATATGAGCAATCACAGACAGGACACACATACCATGACCTTTGATATAGCAGACATACAGCACAGGTTTAGATGGAGAAAAAAGCAATTAAAATGATTCCACCAAGGATTCGATCCAACAGCCAAAGCACCCTTGGCAAATGTTCAACTTACTATGATAGGTTTGTTTTGTTTAAAGACACCACAAGAGCACACTTATTTATTAATCATTGGATCTTAAATATTTGGTTATTTTGACATATAGTCAGGTGTGAACCAGCCTCTAATGGGTGTTGAACCACTGTCATCAGCTTGAGAGTCCAACATTCTAATGCTGAACAACCGAGGCTCTTTTACTATTCTAGATCCCATCCGTATCTGCATGTAAGTCAATTTTAACCTCTTAGGACAATCCTTTTTATCTTATTTTAACCTCTTAGGACAATCCTTTTTATCTTATTTTAACCTCTTAAAACAATCCTTTTTATCTTATTTTAACCTCTTAGGACAATCCTTTTTATCGTATTTTAACCTCTTAGGACAATCCTTTTTATCTTTTGTTTTTTTTACTACAAAATTTAATACAGTTAATTTCAAAGTGAAGTTTTGTTTTATTTAACGACACCTCTAGAGCACATTGATTTTTATCTTATCATTGGCTATTGAACGTCAATCATATGGTCATTCTGACATATGCATTTAGAGGAAACCTGCTACCACCACATTTGCTACTTTTTTTTCGATAAGCAGCAAGGGGTCTTTTATATGCACCGTCCCACAGACAACACAGCACATACTATGACCTTTGATGAACCAGTTATGGATCACTGGTTGGAATGGAAAATAGCTCAAAACAGTTAATTTCAGGATTATTTCCTGTTAGTTATAACAATATGCTCTAATGAAATTACCAGACAGTTAAATACAAATAGTAGCTGATAATTGTGGAGTCACTTCAAACTGTTATATTTTACTTTCTGGGGTTTAACATAGAGAGAAGAAGAATTGAAACAAAGTATGTATACAGTAATAGTGCAGTGTTAACATACATGTACATGTAAAGAGAAACAAAATTGTAACAAAGTGTACAGGAATAGTGCAATGTTACATACATGTACATGTAAAGAGAAACAAAATTGTAACAACGTGTACAGTAATAGTGCAATGTTACATACAATCATACAGAAATGTGTTCCACTGCAAACTTATTAAGTATTATTAACATTTTCTGATTCACAAGACTTTATTTTCAAAATCAAGAAAAAAGAACCGAAAAATAATAAATCTGTTTTACAATTCAGACTGAATAAATGAATTTTTGTTTAATTATTTTTATGTTTATTATTTTTGTTTTTCACATTCATTTTCAAAATCTGGTAGAATGTCTGGGATGAACATATGAGCTACATTGTATTTATACTAAATATCTCACAATGATTTTGAACATATACAGAGCTACACATATATTTAATACCTAGTTCACAATGGAGGATCACAAAGGAACATTTTTACTACGAAACACAGGAAATCAGTATTTTATCTGTAACACACCGTTATGGTAATGCCAACCCATTAAAAAAACATAGCTACTGTAAATAAAAAACCTAGTACTACTATTAACAGACACTAATTAATGGATAAATGAGCAAAAGAAAAGTTTGTTTTATTTATGGATGCTTCTAGAGCACGCTGATTTTTATCTTGTCATCGGCTATTGGAAGTTAATCATATGGTCATTCTGACATATTTATTTAGAGGAATCCCACTGCCACCACATAGGCTACTCTTTCCAATAAGCAGTTAGAGGTCTTTTATATGCACCGTCCCACAGACAGGACAGCACATACCATGGCCTTTGGTGAACCAGTTGTGGACCACTGGTTGGAACAAGAATAAATGACCAATACATAACATAACATGCAGTACATATAACCACATAATTAATGTTTGTTTTAGTATAGTAATTTATGGGATTTGATCTTGTGGACTAAACACAACAAATAACATATAGAATTCTTATCTATCGTTACTTGTATAAATTGATAATAAAAGTTGCATATCAAACAGTGCGATGCAAATGTAAAATTAATTTCATGCATTGCATTCCATTTTAATAAATTTATTAATATAGAACTCAGCATGTAAACAGTCAGCAGTAGCGGATCCAGGTGGGTCCATGGGGTTAGGATCCCCCCTCTACTCAATTTTTTAATTTTTTTTTACCCTTTTCCGAGTGGAGGGATGTGAAAATTAAATTTGTTTCCCCTTTTCTATTCACTCATCACTTTAGGACCCCGCTGCCCTTTTCAGAAATCCACATTTGCCCCCCCCACCCCCCTTTCAGAAATCCTGCATCCGCACCTGTCAGTTAGAACTTAAAAACTCATGACGTGTAGAGCAATCTAATATTTGTAGCCTTGTGCTGTGACATGCAAACAAGACAATATTTATTAATATATAAAAAATAATTAATATTACAAGTTTAAATCAAACTACACTAATAACAGTTAAACAAGAAATAGTGAAGAATCTTGTAACTTGAATAGTAATGGTGAACAAACATTAGGCCTACTTAAAATATGTAATTCAAGGTTTGTGATCCGAAATGATATATGGACAATGTCTTGTTTTTGAATGTTTCTAAGAGGTCAGTCACAATTCTTAACATTTTTCTATTTGTACAAATCAAACAAATTTTCTGAACCCCTCACCACTCCCAAAATGTTGATATAAATTTGTGTGTTGAATCTACCGTAGATCAAATACATCAGTGTTTTGTTTTAAATTGACACATTCAAGTCTACAAGAAACTACTGCATGTCAAATATATCAATATTTACTTTTAAAGTTAAACAAACACATTCAAGTCTACACAATTCTACTGTATATCAAATACATATTTTAAACTGACACATTCAAATCTACAAGATTCTATTGCACATTAAAGTACATCATTCAGTGTTTTGTTTTAAACTGACACATTCAAGTCTATAAGATTCTACAGCGATGCTCTTTTCAAAAGTGTTCTATCAATACTAAAATAAAAAAAGAATTCACCAATCATAAAATCAAATGTACACATAAATAAACAATAGCAACTTAGGGGTATTTTATCTAGAAACTAATTATGTAATTATATAATACATGTATGAACAAACTGGTGTTGAAACTAAAAAAACAAAGTTTGTGTTTCATTTAACAATTAGAGCCATAGATGTATGAACCAATGGGTGGGAGTGGGAAGGGGAGGGGAGCATTTTCATTTTTCTTAGTTGCAGGGGTTGGTACAGATGATCAAATTGCTCTGGAATGTAACAATTATAAAGCTCAGTTTACACAAAACTAAAGCAAACTTACACTTCTGGCTTTAACTTGCTGCAGAGCATTGATGCATTTCTGAAAAATAATAATTATAATAAATTACAAAAACTTAAAACTTTTCACTGATCATTTAAAAAAACCTTTGTGAATGTTTTAAATTTAATACCAACTTCCAGCTTAAACAATACTAACTGGACAGACTTTATCCTATGTAATAATAAATGACTAACGGAATAAAGTAAAGTTTTATTTAATGACGCCTCTAGAGCATATTGATTTTAATCTTATAATCGGCTATTGGACATCAATCATATAGTCATCCTGACATATTTAGAGGAAACCTGCTTCTGTCTCATAAGCTACTCTTTGCATTAAGCAGCAAGGGGTCTTTTATATACTGTCCCACAGGCAGGACAGCACACACTACGTCCTTTGATAAAACAGTTATGGACTACTGGTTGGAACAGAAAATAGACAAAAGGCAAATGGGTCCACTGACTAGGATCGTGACTAACTGAATAGTCTTTATCCTGTTTAATAATAAGTGACTAAATAAAAAGAGTTCATTATTTGTAATAATCAGTTACTCACTGAATACTTTATCCTGTGTAATAATAAGTGACTAAATAAAGAGTTCATTATTTGTAATAATCAGTTACTCACTGAATAGACTTTATCCTGTGTAATAATAAGTGACTAAATAAAGACTTTATCATTTGTAATAATCAGTTACTCACTGAATAGACTTTATCCTGTGTAATAATAAGTGACTAAATAAAGACTTTATCATT
>JAULBS010125763.1:0-13790 GCA_032355785.1 Symmetromphalus regularis
GCCAGCACTGATGCGGCACACCTCTAAGGCCAGCACTGATGCGGCACACCTCTAAGGCCAGCACTGATGCGGCACACGAACGTAGATATGAAAATCTTCTCATAGTGCTAGTAAGATGGGAAGCGTACTTTCAGAGAGATTTCTTTTGTAGTTGTTGTTTATCGGGAAATCAGAGTCAGCCAGAACAGCATTAACGAAATTGACTTAAATTGTATAGTCCTGAGAAAATCCAATTAGTGTCTTATGACAGACTATTTCAAATATAAACGTTTGCTTTCTATAAAATCATCCTAGATTCCACGCACTGTAAAACGACCTGTTGACAACAATGGCGTGACGTGAGAAGATATGTGGAGCATGACACGAACAGTTGACCAACCTGTCAGACTGTTACAGTTTTGCACTAAAAATAAATTCGCCCAGCTCTGGGATGAATAGGATAATACTAAACTAGCCCCAGCACAGAATTGCTTTGTTTTGTTCTTGAACGTTTTCATCGTGAGTAACGGACTGTCTTCTATACAGTGGTCAAGTGACGCAAACTGCCACATTTGTAAACAGCGAAGAAGATACCAATTACAAGTGACCTTTTTGTCCTTTAAATACATTTTAAAACCAGCATTTGCTATAGGCCTACTTTCACGCGCAAGATAGTTCGTCTGAGGTGTGATATGTTGTCAAAATGATCCCCTTTAGCATAGCCATTTGGGCTATTTGTCGTTCCAGCAAGTGGTCTGCATCTAGTATAACAAAGATCGTGGTATGTATTGTCCTGTCTGGGAAAGCCCATATAAAAGATCCTTTGCTAGTATTCAGAGGTAGCCGGTTTCCTCTGAAGACCATGAGTTCCAAATACCTATATTTAACATCTAATAGCCGATGAATAAACAATGTGCTAGGGTGTCGTTAAACAACCAATACTTTCTTAAAGAATGTGCTAGGTTGTCGTTAAACAACCAATACTGTCTTAAACAATGTGCTGGGTTGTCGTTAAACAACCAATACTTTCTTAAACAATGTGCTAGGATGTTGTTAAACAATCAATACTTTCTTTAAAATGTGCTAGGGTGTTGTTAAACAACTAATACTTTCTTAAACAATGTGCTAGGCTGTCGTTAAACAACCAATACTTTCTTAAACAACGTAATGAGGTGTCGTTAAACAAACAATACTTTCTTAAACAACGTATTGAGGTGTCGTTAAACAAACAACACTTTCTTAAACAATGTGCTGAGGTGTTGTTAAACAACCAATACTTTCTTAAACAACGTACTGGGTTGTCGTTAAACAACAAATACTTTCTTAAACAACGTACTGAGGTGTCGTTAAACAACAAATACTTTCTTAAACAACGTAATGAGGTGTCGTTAAACAACCAATACTTTTTTAAACAACGTGCTGGGTTGTCGTTAAACAACCAATACTGTCGTTAGTTAAACAATCAGATGTTGGAAATGACTGGAGAGGATGTTAACCATCATTCAGTGTTATATAGGAACACCATCCAATAAATATGAGTTTTGTCAGTAATTTTAAAATGGTCGTTGAAAGAGCTGTGACGCAGAACTGATGTAAAAACCAATCATGACAATGTTTTGTCAAAATTACCTACCCAACTAATTCTTATTTTTAAATATAGTTAAGGAAAATAATCATTGTATTTCTAACATTAAAACAAATTAATTGTACTTAGCGTTACCAATTAAACAGTCTGACGGACGTACAGAAATTGTGTTACAGATGTACATGTCATATTTGATATGTTTTGCTTTAAAATGCATACTGTTCTATCACTGACGTTGATTAAGAACAAAAATACTTTAAAAAAAACAATCTTTTTTGTTAAAATGAATTATTAAAAATAGTTTAGTTGTTATCCCAGGAGGTGTTGAGGGTAGTCTGTTTCATTTTAAACACGTTTCCCCAGATAGGCAAGTATATTATACATACATACATACACACATACATATATGGTGAAAACGTATGCATATCAGGTAATAATAAGATGTTGTCAGTGATTAGTTTAGTTTGTGATGCATCACATCGTGAAAGAAACCATTGTTTGTGTAGTGACACTCTAGTACGCTATACGTGTCCGACGTATAACAAATAACAATGGGTAATTTTTCTGAGCACCAAGGGGTATTTTATATGAACCTTCCAACAGACAACACAGCACATACCACGGTATTTACTAAATCAGTAGAGAACTACTAGCTGTAGAAAGAAATAGTCTAAAGGGTCCACTGAAGAGCATCGATCTAACGACCCATCGCACGTCAGTGGAACACTGATACACTGGTTTTATTGTGTATTTTCACAGTTTGTAACATTTTAACATTTATTTATTTATTACTTTTTTTGGTAGTTAATTCCAATGTCTTTATCGTATCTGTTTATATCTATCTTTTGTAACCTCTGTTTAACCTATCAGGGAATACTATCCATCTTTTAAAAATATCTAATCCAGTCATCTGTGTATGCTGTCCTTTTTATACTTAACTGTCTCTATTTTGTAAAATCCTTGTAACCCAATCACCTGTTTATCTCATCCTTTAAAACATGACAGTTTGTAATTATCTTTTAAAATCTGTTACCTAATCGCCTATTTAATCTGTTCTGTAATACGTATACTTGATGCCGGGGTGCAGTCACTCCACACTGAACAATTATATCACAAGCGACTAAGTTTTCAAGTTATCTTATGTTCGCAATTGCCTAACAGGTGTCTGACGCGATATCTTGTCACCTACTGCATATTATCTTCATTATGTTGAACTGAACATACTTAAACAGGTAACTGATGACAGTATGGTGTCATTATTTAGAAACTGATTCATAAGTAGAGGCACGCATTGTTTAGCCCGTCTTTTCGTACGGTTTAGAATATTATAACAGTGTTGCAGAGCCCGCGAATCTGCCTGTGAATCGGTCGGTCGTCGGATCGATCCTTCTCAGTGGACCCATTTGCAGTTCGGGCTATTTTCCGTTCCAACCTGTGGTCCACAACTGGTTCATCAAAGGCCGTGGTATGTGCTGTCCTGTCTGTTGGACGGTGCGTATAAAAGACCCATTGCTGCTTATCGGAAAGTGTAGCCTATGTGGCGGCAGAGGGTTTCCTCTAAATACATATCTCAGAACGACCAATAGCCGATGATAAAATGAAAACGTCGCGGCCATTTTGAGAAAATAAGGATTCTGTGAAGGGTTTACCGGGTTATGACAAACATTGAAAATATATTGATGTAGTATCTTATAGTAATAACGATATGGGTTACCGGGTTATGACAAACATTGAAAATATAATGATGTAGTATCTTATGGTAATAACGATATGAGTTACCGAGTTATGACAAACACTGAAAATATAATGATGTAGTATCTTATAGTAATAATGATATGCGTTACCTGGTTCTTGCTCTAAACCAAACTGACATTATCAAACAATTATTTTTATGCACTTTTGTATTGCTTTAATTTGAGTGTCATTATGAAGGTAGTGTTTGCTTTAATAAATCCTGTGTGGTTTACCAGGTATAATGGTACAAAAAACGTCAAAATGTCAAAAATGTGGATTGCTGTGTTCTTGATTTATTAGTGACGCTAGGATACCAAGTTTCTTGAATGACAACTATACATAATGGATAATAATTTTATCCTCAGGACGCATATTCACAAAGAGTATTCAAGTCCTCAAGTATTATAACGTATTATTGTTTATTGGCTTCTTTAGAACACCATCTTACTTGACTGTCAAGTGTGCTTGATGATCATGATGCCGTTAGCAGTAATTAGCCAGGTCGAGTGAGAAACCCTTTTTCTTTGTATCAGACGTCTTTATAGTCAGTATTTGGCGAGGTCAGAGGGTTTGCCCACAACACGCACACTTGAAATTGTTAAGTTAGAACCACGTCAGAATGTTCCCATATATACAGCCTTATGTCTGTTTGCATAGTGGTTACGCCATCAACTTCAGGCTAGCAGTATTGGGATCAAATCTCAGTCGAGGCATAGCATTTACAATCTCTGTACCGACTTCAACCCAGAGTTAGTCCTCCACAAGGCACTATGGGAAGACGAACACCTACTAGTAGTCCACAAAAGGTTTATTAAAAGACATGGTTTGTTTTATCCTGTTTATGGGGTAGTGCATATAAATATATTGTTATCGGTAATAAAGTTTAGCCGCATTAGTGTGGCGGCAGCTGGTTTCGTCTCTCCTACTAATACTAACCTCTGTCCATGTCAGACATCCCAGGAAACTGAGATGTGTGGCCAGGACAATATGCTCGAACTTTAATTGGATATAAGCACGAACATAGGTACAACCTATCCTTTGCCAGAAAATAAGTTATGATTTAATATCTTACTGAAGCTGAACGAGATGATTGCTATCACAATTAAACGATATTTCTGATCAAAACAGCCCAGGGAATAACAGAAACGTAATGAAGGTTGCCTTGATGGCACGTACTTCCGAAACAACTGGAACTGCTTCATGTTTTTCAGTCCAATCAGCTTTAATCATGAGCTTCTACAAATACATTTACGAGGTGATTAGATATTAAAGTAGCAAATCTTTGTATTTTAAAAACAGTGGTGCCAAAATAAATGATTAAGACTTATGAATATAAACAATGTGTTAATTTAGATTGAATTACAAAGTAAAGTTTGTTTTATTTTACGCCTCTAGAGCACATTGATTTTTATCTTATCATCGGCTGTTGGACGTCAATCATATGGTCAAATATGACATTTTTAGAGGTAACCCACTGCCACCACATAGGCTACTCTTTCCGAAAAGCAGCAATAGGTCTTTTATATGCACCGTCCCACAAATAGGACTGCACATACCACGGCCTTTGATGAACCAGTTGTGGACTACTGAACTGGATACTAAATTACAAAGACATCTACTAGACTAGAAGTATTCGAAAGCATACATCTTGATTATTTTTAAACAAAATATTATGAAATTCTGAAATTGTGAAGAAAAAAAAGTGGAAAAAATGGACAAAAGGGTGTGGGTCCGGACCTCACTACTCCTCTGGATCCGGCCTTATTGAAATATATGCGATGTGGAAAATTAATTTTCTAAGCAATAAATTGTAAGTAATATATCATTTGACTGTCACAATAAGTTCCATTAGCGGAAATATGCTAGAATGATTATGAATCGGCCCAGCGCTTAAACATTGTGGTCTGTTGGTTTTATAAACCCTAGAGCAGTCACAGCCTACCATTCTCAGAAGGATAACTTTACAAGGGTCATTGAAGATGGAGATAATTCGTAGAGCAGTCAGTATCACCAATTATCACCCGTAGAAATGCACTTGGCGACCCCGCCGTAATTACCTGTAGAAGCTCCTAAACCTCCCTTAGGCTACTTCTCTGACAGCAGACGACAAATCTCAAGAACAGGCGGGAAAATGTGAAAAGCAGATGACAAAATTTCAACAGCAGATGACACTTGAGTATTAAAGGGTCTAACCCATGTTTTATGTCTACCGGCCCCGGCGGCGTAGTGGTTATGCCATCAAACATGAGGTTGGTAGGTACTGGGATCAAATATCAGTCGAGGCATGTTATTTTAAATCTCTGTACCAACTTCCAACCACAGTGAATGCTCCACCGTGACAAAAGGTTGTAACTGTTTAGAATAGTAGTGAAAATAAGGACATAGTTTATCCTATCTTATTTGTAGGATAGTATATATAAAAGATGCCTTGCTGCTTATCGACAAGTAACCAACTACAAATATATTGGATGAACAAAAATTGTTATTTTCAGCAAGAATGTGCAATGTTCTATATGCCAAAAAATACTTTACGATATCTGAAACTAGTGGTAGTTGTCATAAAACTAGAAAATATGTTAGTGTCTAAAACAGGTGGTAGTTGTCATAAAACTTGTAAGTACATTAATTCTAAAATAGATGGCAGTCGTCATAAAATTAGAAAAGACGTTAAAATGTCTAACACTGGTGACGTTAAAACATTTAAAATACATGTCTAAAAACTATTGGCAGTCTTCTTAAAACGAGGACCAGTCCCTTTAAAATAAAACTGTCTTTGTGGTCAGGCCATGCTTGTGGTTTCTTCCAGCTCAGCGTGTCAACACAGTGGCTAAATGAGGCACGACAACCACAAACTCATTTAGATGGGCAAGGTCCATAGAAGCAGGTCATAAAAAACCCACTCACTTCATTCGCGTTTACTACATGCAACTTCACGACCGTGCCCTCGGTTGCAATGCAAGTCATAAACCACCGTGACAAAACGTCGTTACTGTTTAGAATAATAGTGAAAATACGTCCCGTACCTGTCCAGGGTCTCACAGCTTCATTAAACCCATAACAGGTAAAATATTTATTAGCTACGCCCTCCAGTGTCGCTCCCAGAACCAGATGACCTCACGGGAAAATAGATATGTTCTTAAAAAGTAAAGTTTGTTTTATTTAACGACACCTCTAGAACACATTGACTTTTATCTCATCATCGGCTATTGGACGTCAATCATATTGTCATTCTGACATATGTTTACAGGAATGCCGCTGCCGCCACATAGGCTACTCTTTCAGATAAGCAGATATGGTCTTTTATATGCACTGTCCCACAGACACCACGGCCTTTTTTGAACCAGTTGTGGAGCACTGGTTGGAACGGAAAATAACCCAAACTGCAAATGGTTCCACTGAAAAGTATCGATCCGACGGCCGGCAGCTTCACACGCGGGCACCCTACCATTTGAGCCTCATCCCGCTCCAGATATGTTCTTCATCTTACTATTATTATTATAAATGATATGACAAACTAGAGATAAACAAATAATAAATTTTCTTCTAGCAGTTTAAAAAAAAAAAAAAAAAAAGTTAGGAATGCCATTTTTTGTTCAACGTCACAAAAACGCACATTTTTGATAGCGACTATTACGTGTCAAAGATATGGTATTTGTGTCATGATCTAGAGAAGAAACATGTTACCGTCACATTGGCAATTCTTCAAACAGTAGAGCGTTTTAATAAGCACATTTCCAGATGTAGGATAACAGAAACCACTTTATTCGTAGAAACCAGTCGTGGACTAGTAGACGGAAAGTGAAATGCTGAAATTCTATACAATATTTTAAATATTACACATTTTATGGAAACAAAATTTAAAATTTATATACGTTTTTTTTAAATACACTTTAATATTCACAGAAAAAAACCCGTTCCAACCAGTGGTTACAACTGGTTCATCAAAGGTCGTGGTATGTGCTGTCCTGTCTGTGGGATGGTGCATATAAAAAAAAAACCTTGCTGCTTATCGGCAGCGAGTTTCCTCTAAATAAATAAATGTCAGGATGACCATATGATTGACGTCCAATAGCGGATGATAAGATAAAAATCAATGTGCTCTAGAGGCGTCGTTAAATAAACTTTTCTTTATTGTACAGAAAAGAAATGAATTAAAATATCTTATCTCGTGCATAAAATGCAAGTCGAGTAGGGAGTGGATGCCGCTTGTGACACCTAAATTATTCAATTACAAATGATTACGATTTGGCATGCCCTTCCTAGATCTCCTGTTAGGAATATTTGTTGAACACACCCGATAAAACGAGTTAATCAATGGCTGTTAGGTGTGAATCAAATTTATGACGAAGGACAGTCAGGCCAAATGTCGGAAATTACGTGAAACGTAATAAAGACGTATGACCTGGATAAAAAAATAGCGTTTTTATTTGATGAATTATTATTATTAATTCAAAATAAAGTTTGTTTTATTTAACGACGCCTCTAGAGCACATTGATTTTTTATCTTATCATCGGGTATTGGACATCAATCATATGGTCATTCTGACGTATGTCTTTTAGAGGAAACCCGCTGTCGCCACATAAGCTACTCTTTCCGATAAGCAGCAAAGGGTCTTTCATATGCACCGTCCCACAGACAAGACAGCACATACCACGGCCTTTGATGAACCAGTTGTGGACCACTGGTTGGAACAAAAAATAACCCAAATTTCAGATAGGTCCACAGAGAAGGATCGATCCGACGACCCAGCGACCGGTTCACAGGCTGACACGCTACCGTTTAAGCTAGATCTCGCTCCTATTATTAATTCAAAGTAGAGATGTTCAGAAACAAAGAAATGTAAGAACTGAAGCTTAAACATTTGCATTTTTATTTATTATGTGAGCTTCTGGTTTAAAATATTTAAGAAAAATGTAGCAACATTTTATCAAATTTGTCATCATTAAGATGTTTTCAAATGCTCATAAATAACAGTATGATTAGTTCTTATACTATTGGTATGAATGAAATTAACAAATATCTTCAAAATGTACATTTATTTGAATGAATGTCAGGCGCGAATACAGATTTTAAGGAAAAAGGGGGTTCATTTAGGGATTTTTTTTTGGCGAGAATCCCATTTTAAGGCATTTTCTAGCGAGAATACAAACAATACTATTTAAATTATGTGGAGAACCACGGGGAACCTAAATATGTAAGTATAGTAATAAACATGTGTGTAACATCCGTTTCTGCTCATTTATTGTATTAACGAAGTGAGAAAGTGTTTCTTAGAAGAACAAGGGGGTTTAAACCCCTAAATCCCCCTTGTTTGTCTGCTACTGAATGTTACTTTTCCCCACATATTTCTTGTTTAGGCACTTGAGACTTATTAGTCATAACTCATTTTGTAATATTTTCAGTAAAATCGCCCTTATAACAAATTTAATACCCGTCAGATGGAATTTGCGACAAGAATAGCCGTCATTGCGAATCGTTTCCCCTCTAAATTGATTCCTTTTCCCCACCAATATTTATATTTTCTTTTTATAACTAGATCTTAAAATATATAAAACGTATAAGATATGGCAATATAGTAGTAAAACGTAGTGGAAACCAACTATAAAACTATTAAAACTTTAAAAAAGGAATATCTACCTGTCCAAAAAGTGGGGAGGGGGGTAATTATATAGGCATTCTCCCTGTCCAAAAGGTGTGTGTGTGGGCAGTATCCTTAAAAAAGGACCCCCCTATCAAAAAAGTGATGAGGGGATAATTATATAGGCATTCCCCCTGTCCAAAAGTCGTGTGTGTGTGTGGAGGGGGGGATATCCTTAAAAAAGGAACACCCCCCTGTCCAAAAAGCGGGAGAGGGGGATAATTATAAAGGCATTCTCCCTGTCCAAAAGGTGTGTGGGGGGGGGAGTATCCCCACCCCCGACTCTACGGGATTTTCGCCCATGAGTGTGACTGATGCTTATAACGCTAGTTTTATCCTGTTTTTGTATTTTTTTAAAATCCTGGATCCGGTTTTAGAGCAAATTGCTCATTCTGCACTTACTCCACTTCAAATTGATGATTAATCCATTAAGACTGAACATTTTCCATATTTCTATCACAGATGTTGTGAACACCCGCTAACAAATGAAGTTATTTTTGTTAAAAAAAACAACCAAAAAAAACCTATTCATTAAAAACTTGATCATGTCTAATGGAACCCGAGTCGTACGTCTGCTCCAAACCCAATCTGCCGCCTCTATTCAAACGATTTGACCTCTGACCTGCCTGTCTACAGGTACATCTGTCTGCAAGAAAACGACCCTGCCCTGAGCCCACTTGTCAGCAGCGCTATGATTTGTGTAACTATAATTTAAGGTGTCACAAAACATGATCCTCAACTTGAATAGCCTTCTGGTGTACCGCTCGTGGCTGGTGAACGAGTGCACTTTTTTCCCAAACGAAATGTGTATGGCGCGAAATAACCCGGTCAGTCACAGGTCTGTGAAATTAGCCTCTTTCCCTCTATGGGGAAGTGGATATGAATGATCTCTTACTGCTAATAGAGAAAAAGGTAGCATGATCCATTTGATGACTAAGTGTTAAAATTACCAAATGTTTGATTTTCAGTAGCCGATTATTTATAAATTAAAGTGCTTTGACGGTGTCATAAAAATAATAATAATAATAATAATAAAAAAATAAAAATTAAAAATTAAAAATAAAAATAAAACAAACAAAAACAAAAAATCCCTCAAAAAACAAAACAAACAAACAAAAATAATCAAACAAACAAACGAAAAAATAAATAAATAAATAAATAAATAATAAAATAAATATATAAATAAATAAAATAAATAATTTACATTTGGAAAGCTATTCCAGGTTACTATAATCTATTTCATTAAAACCTTTGTCGAAATGTTTTAAAAAGTAAAGTTTGTTTTATTTAACGATGCCTCTAGAGCACATTGATTTTTATCTTATCAGCGGCTATTGGACGTCAGTCTTATGGTCATTCTCACATATTTATTTTTATATGAAATCCGCTGCCGCCGCATATGCTACTCTTTCCGATAAGCAGCAAGGGTCTCTTACATGCGCACCGTTCCACAGACAGGACAGCACATACCACGCCCTTTGATGAACCACTTGTGGACCACTGGCTTGAACGGAAAATAGCCCAAACTGCAAATGGGTCCACTAAGAAGGATCGATCCAACGACCGACCAGTTCACAGGCGAACACGCTACCGATTGGGCTACATCTCGCTCCTTTTATATACAAACACCAATTGAAGCACGTTCATTTCTTGTCGAATGGACGCAATAATGATACAAGCTCTACTGACACGACACGGAGAAACTGCGTTGTCTTTTGTTAGGCAAAAAGCTATTGCTATTTGAAACACAAACAAGTATGACATTTTTTTTAGAAAATCTTATAAAATTAAAATAGCTATATACAAGTTATTTTAGATGATAAACTATATACATGTTTAAAATATGTTGGGGTTTGGGTTCATTGAATCGAACAACAAAAGGTAAAAATTAGAAGATAAAAGCATTGGCCTTAAGTATTTAATAATAGCCTCTAAATAAACAATATGTAAAAAATTCTTCCTTTTCTGCTTCTTCCTGTTCTTCTTCTTCCCAACGAATAATTAATTCAGCAGGTATTAGATGTCAAACATGACGTTTTACGACTCATGGTCTGCACAGGAAACCAGCTTTCACCACATAGTCTACTCTTTCTTTCCGACTAGCAGCAAAGCATCTTTTATATGCACGTTTCCACTTTTGGTTGGTTATATATATTTTCGTGCTTTTTCCAATTAAAGTTCAAACACAATGTGCTGGGAACACAGGTCAGCTTCCTGTGCTGTCTGTCCAGAACAGAGGTTAGTGTTAGTGGGAGAGACGAAACCAGTTGCCGCCACACTATTTAGACTATTCTTATCGACAAGCAACAAGGGATTTATTTTATATGAACTATCCCACAGACAGGTTAGCACATACCATGGCCTTTGATAAACCAGTTGTGGGCCACTGGTATGTATAAGTGGCTTCAGGCCAGAACAGAGGGGAGGGAGGGGAGTGGGGGAGGGGTCAGATGGGCCAGTTGGCGTGGGCCTTTGATTTTGAAAGAGGCCTGTTACAAATAGTTTCGTAAAAACAGCGCATTTCGTAAAATCTTTAAAAAATGTGCCTTTTGCTGAATTTCGTAAAACCACTGCGCATGAATTGTAAAATTGTACGCCTTGATTTGTAAAACTGACCGACCACTTTCGTACAATCCGACAAAATGTACATTTAAAAAAATAATAATAATATCAACTTTTACGAAATACCCTGTTTTCACGAAACTATTTGTAACAAGGCCTACACCCCCCTGGTATTTAGCACTGATTACAAAAATACTTAATGAGCAGTTTGAAATGGGGGCCTATATTTCCCATTTGGCCTAGGTCTATTACCAGCTTTGCATGGGCCTGAGTCGTATACACCTACCCATTTAGTCTTGCGGAGCACTAACTCGACTGAGATTTGATCTCAGTACCTGACAGGCGAGAGTCCGCTCCACCGGGGCTTTTTGTTTACTTGCTGCCTGCTGCGGTTGGCTGTTTGGTTGTATTTATTTTCGTGCTTGTATCCAATTAAGGTTCAAGCACGCTGTCCTGGGCACACATTTCAGCTTCCTGTGTTGTCTGCCTAGGACAGAGGTTAGTGTTAGTAGGAGAGTCGAAACCGGCTGCCGCCACACTAATTCGACTACTCATCGAAAAGCAGCAAGGGATCTTTTTTATGAACTATCCCACAGATAGGATAGCACATACCACAATCTTTGATAAACCAGTTGTGGACCATTGGTCGGTGTAAGTGGTATACACCTATCCAAAGAGCCTGACACTGACTCTGGGTTGGAGCCGATACTGATATTATAAATCCCATGCCTCGATCGAGATTTGACCCCAGGACCTACCAGCGGCCAGTCCGATAGCTTAACCACTGAACTACCGGGGCCAGCCAGGATTCCAGAAAAGGGAGGGGGAGGGGGTCCAAATATGATGAGTGAATAGGATTGTGGGAAAAAAGTTTATTTTCACTTCCTTCCACTAGGAAAATGGTAAAAAAAAACGAGCAAAGAGGGTGTGTGTCATGACCCCTGGACCCTCCTTGATCCGCTACTGGGGTCTTTTGGTTTACTTGCTGCCTGCTGCGAGTGCATGCACTCTGGTCATCTGTTCACAGGTCTAAACAATAATAGAATGGATGTGCGTAATCAGTGAGACAGAAACAGATGAAGGTCAAAGGTTAACGTAAATGTTTAAACTCCTAATCGTCTGGCTAAACAAACCCGAGAATAACATAAACACGCACTCCGTGGATAGATGCTCCGTGCATTGCACTTTAGCACCAACTGCTAAGTTTAGACGAAAACAAGTGCGATTTAAAAATCTTAATTATTTATAATGGCGCGATTTGTTTCTATTAAAGTTTAAATTTAACCGCAGTTAATAACACGTGTTTATTTCTGTCATAAATCAAAATTTACGACAAAAACATGCAAATGCTTATTTCTGATTACCGAGCGTTGCTCTATTACAAATGCTAGTAACAAATGCTTATTAATGCTGAGATGTAAAAATTACAATTTGCAGTGGAACATTCTGTGTTTAATCAGGTAGAAGATTAATAACATTTTAGTAATAAATGATAATCTCTGGCTGTGATACATTGCTGTATTAAAAAATCCAAATTAGCAGTAGCAATATTTGTAAATAATATCTTAATACCAAAATTGTTGTTGTTGTTGTTGTGTGTG
Organism: Symmetromphalus regularis; assembly: GCA_032355785.1. Taxonomy (NCBI): domain Eukaryota; kingdom Metazoa; phylum Mollusca; class Gastropoda; order Neomphalida; family Neomphalidae; genus Symmetromphalus; species Symmetromphalus regularis. The sequence continues at coordinate 13,101 of JAULBS010125763.1, forward strand.
TGTGTTTGTATATACAAACATATATATATATATATATATATATATATATATATATATACATACACACACATACACACACGTAAACACACGTAAACACACACGTAAACACACACACACTCATACACACACAAACACAAATACATACACACACATACAGACACACACACCTACCTACCTACCTACCTACCTACCTACCTACATGCGTTCGTATGTACGTACGTACGTACATACATATATCTGACGTTGTCTTCAGATTTAATATGCACTTTTCTATAGACAGGAAAATATATATCACTGCCTTTCATATACCAGTCGTGGGCGGGAGTAAATCTAATGTGTTCACCGGTTTCGATCTTATGACTAAAGCACCCGAGGCGAACTCTTTACCGAATAAGCTACACCTCGACAACCACGATTCAAAATGAAAACAAAATATGTAAACAAAGTAATAAAATAATGCCTCAAGAAGAACACCTCGGAGGAGGTCCATTTTTAAACCAATTAAATCACCATAAATTGACAGGTGCGAACAGAAACTGAATGGATCGATTAGTTATGACGAACAGGCGGTTCCCGTTACTGGTTTCAATAAAGTTAGTTTTGTTTAACGACGCCTCTAGAGCACATTATAAGTTGTAGAAGCATCACGAGGGGTATATGGCTTTTTATGCACCCTCTGTGTGTTCTTTT
>JAULBS010125774.1:0-13789 GCA_032355785.1 Symmetromphalus regularis
GTGTGGTGTGTGTGCGTGTGTGTGGTGCGTGTGTGTGTTTGTGTGTGGTGGGTGTGTTTGTGTGTGGTGTGTGTGTGTGTGCGCGCGTGTGTGTGTGTGTGTGGTGTGTTTGTGTGTGGTGTGTGTGGTGCGTGTGTTTGTGTGTGGTGTGTGTGTGTGGTGTGTGTGTGTTTGTGTGTGGTGCGTGTGTTTGTGTGTGGTGTGTGTGTGGTGTGTGTGTGTGCGCGCGCGTGTGTGTGTGTTTGTGTGTGGTGTGTCTGTGGTGCGTGTGCCTGTGTGTGTGTGTGTGTGTGTGTGTGTATGTGGTGTGTGTGTGGTGTGTGTGTGGTGTGTGTGTAAAACAATCTCCATTATTGATATGCGTGTGTGGCAAAGTGATCCACTTTAAATGGTCAAATCGACCCAATAAGCCATTTTGCCCCAATATGAAATCCAACGAGAAAGAAAAAATATTACTAAATAATTAGACGAACCAACAACAACAATAACAACAATAATAATAATAATTTTAATAAGACCATTTCACCCCATTTATATGGGCCATTTGTACGATCTCGTGAGCAAAATAGGGATAATGCAAGGTACCCAGATATCGGCAGTTGTGTTGTCCTCATTATAGCTAATTTTCTTCTTATTCCTAAATTTATAGCAGGTAGATGTACCGCACATTCATTTAAATGATCTCACTTTCATGAAATATAAAATCTTTTCTTTGGTACTATACCTCCATTTCTATGTGATGTGGAACACTAATGGTCATAGACCAGAAAATTCGTTTTTCGCAACAGCTTGTTTTTATTTGCAGTTTGTACTCTTTATCTTGACTTTATCCAGAATACGTGATAGATGTGTTTAATCAGAACCAAGGATCAAACATTCAATGGAGATTAATCCTTACAACAAATAAAACATTCGTGAGAGATTTATTATTTTTTAATAAACATTGGATAACAGACCAAGATGTTTGATTAGAAGCGTTTTTTAAAAACCATTTATAAGAACCTAGGTGATAAATAGAGATTAGAGAGACGTAACGAGTTCTCGTAATATACCAATTATATTCCAGGGGTGTCATCACTAGAAATGTATGGTTTAAAACACATGAGTTGTAATATAATCGATATCATACGGAATCGTGTTTTGTTATCTATTTATTACACAACACTATCAAGTTTACATGAATTACAGTTACTTTCCTTTGCAGCTGAAAACATGGTAGAGAAACAAAAAGAGCGCAAGGATTCAAAATCTGCTTACGCCAGCACACACCTTTCTGATTACAAGTACATACAACTACGTGAAGTCGTAACACAACTATTTTACATATAACTGTTTTGTTGAAAATGTATTCATTGGAGCTATTAAAGGTGTTTTGTTATACTGAGTTTGTTATACTTTGTTATTCATAGATACATGTATATAAATATAAATATATATATATATATATATATATATATATATATAAAACATTGTTGCTTATTGTTTACATGATAGAGGAACAGAAACGTTTAAATGTTTTTATTTTAATGGCATTTACAAATATAAATTAGATTTATTTAAGGTTAAGTTAAGTTTTGAATATTTCTAAATCAAACAATAAATCAGTGCAAATAGTAACTGAAGAGATATATTGAAACTTAGATTATTATAGCATAAGGTATCCATAAATAACAAATCAGAAATATATTTTTAAAAAATTGAACTTTCTTTGTAGATATTTTAAAGAGAAATGTTCATCTAACCCATGGTTAGCTTAACTTTGTTTAGAATAACTGGGCCCAGATTTCTATTCGTGACTTCATCATAGTGTTTATTAATCAGTTTAGAAAAAACGATTATACCAGATGTCGCGAACTCGAAACACGAGTATTTGGTGTCAGTCGTTAGCACAGCTTGATTACAAAGTCTGGTCAATACAACCCCTTCAATTAAGAACGTGTCCACGGCAAAATAAATGCTGTGGAGAAATAGTGTCCAGGGCATTTTCCAGGGCAATTTTAGCGTTTGATTAAAACATAATAATAATAATAAAAAAACCAACAAACCCACACACACCTTGAAAAAAATTATAATCCGCGGGAAAAAAAGTGTCGCGGACAATTTAAGTATAACGAAAACAAAAATCCTAGCCCCCAACCCCTCCCAATAAATAATAAAATAAAAATAAATAAATATATAAAAATAATTAAAATAAACGTTGTTACATAAGGTTTCTGTTGTTTATTACATTTGTTAAGATGTACGCAGTAACAGCAATAACTTTTATCAAATCAACCAATCGGGATGCTATAAAATTAGGTCAAATCCAATATGGCGGATATTTCAACCTTTAGTATAGGTATCGTTAGAGCAAATACAATTCCACTGACGACCATAGTAACATTTCTTAATAAAAGAAACAGAACTTCTATTTAGAAGCAACGTTTCAAATCACGGGCCAGTGTACAGATTCGCAATGTGGCGTCTGTCATTAAATACGACTCAAAGAAAATATACTGTCACATAAGTTTTTAACGACTTACAGTGTATATACATTTAACACCCTCTTATCCGTACAAAATGTCACTTGCAATTGTATTTACAAAATACCCACTGCCTCATATATCTACCAATCATAGCTGAGGTTTCATTCATTTCGGATAGATGTGACCGTACACCTCGAACTCTGACCTGAGAATCACATGATTTGGTACGATGCAAAGTAAAGTAAAATTTCTTTTATTTAACGACGCCTCTAGAGCACATTAATTTTTATCTTATCATCTGCTATTGGACGTCAATCATATGATCATTCTCACATAAGAAATTAGAGGAAACCCACTGCCGCCACATAGGCTATTCTTTTCCGATAAGCAGCAAGGGGTCCTCCCACAGACAAGACAGCACATACCTAGGCCTTTGGTGAACCAGTTGTGAATCACTGGTTGGAACGGAAAATAGCCCACACTGCAAATGTTGGTACGATGTCACCTGTAGTAGGTAAATGTAATTTGTTTTTAGGCATACCTTGCAAATGGTAATACACTTTTGAAACTAAGCATATATAGTCTCAATGGTGCATTTTTACGAAATTAATCAGTAAATGAGTAACAGACGGGAAGTACGTCAGTTTCAAAGGTACCGTAATACCAAATAAAAGGTAATGCAAAATAATGACAGAATTTTGCCTTCTTAGTAAGGAATTGTTACCAAAGAAGAATAGGTGCTTCATATTCAAAGATACTTTCACAGTGAAAAAGCAACTTCACGAAGTGTTGTGGAATTTTCCGCAAGAACATGACAGTTGCCGATTTGGCTTATAAAACTAGCGATTTGACTGGATAATATTTTAAAGTATAATATCACCAAAAATGTTTTCGTATAGATGGCGCAGTAAACAGCCCGAGTTTTTATGAGCTATGTTGGTCATGGGTCGAAACGGACTCGGAGTGACCCCTGACATTGTGAGGATGATCTAAAGAGGGCCCCACTATATGTCCAAATAAAACCGATTCGTACAGCATAGTCAGAAAAAAACAGACGGGGAGCGGGTTGTAGATCAAACGGTAGATGAAACTGTCGGTCGTCGGATCGATCCTTCTCAATGGATACATTTGCAGTTTGGGCTATTTTCCGTTCCAACCAGTGGTCCACAACTGGTTCATCAAAGGCCGTGGTATTTTCTGCCCTGTCTGTGGGAAAGTGCATATAAAAGACCCTTGCTGCTTATCGGAAAGAGTAGCCTGTGTGGAAATAAAAAGGTTTGTACAGCTACGAATGCATCCGAAAATAATACTTACACTTTGCTAACAACCAGTCATAGTCGCCATGTCATAAAGCACACGATGCAACAGAGAGCGAGAGTCGAGTTTGTCACTGCAAAGAAAAATGTTTCTCCCACGACCATAGGCACTCAGTATCGTATTTGGCAGACTTTTGACGTGTTACCTTGATGTGACACTTTTCAAAAATACGAAATGTATTACGTCTGCTGGGATCCGTCTGCAAGAGCTGTTACGTGATTATGTAATCAGAAGTGAATGTTCTGATAGAATGAAAGCACTATATGTATAAAAATTTCATTATGTTTGTAAAGAAATACATGTAGTAGTAAAAGACAAAATAATCATTTACACAAAAATAAAACAAACTGTTGAATATACTGTATTTCGATGTGTTAAAACTATTGTAATGTTATGCTTCAAACTAAGTGAAAAGTATAGTGTTGTTGTTTTATTGAATAGCTGTCGACATGCAAAATAGCTTAAAGTTGTAACATATGATTTAAAAAAAAACGAAAATTTGTTTGTTTAACAGCACCACAAGAGTACATTGATCTATTAATCATCAGCTATTGGATGTCAAACATTTGGTTATTTTGACACGGAGTCAAGTGTGAGCAGCCTCCAATGAGTTTTGAACCACTGTCATCAGCTTGAGAGTCCGACGTCCTACCACTGGACCACCGAGGCTAACATACTGAATATGATTGATTCTCTTTAACACCTCAATATCAGGCGCGGGTGCAGGATTTCTGAAAGGGGTGGGTGTCAAAATGTGATGTGTGAATAGGACTGGGGGGAAATGATTAATTTTCACTTCATTCTATTCGGAAAATATAAGTAAAAATAAATCTACAAAAAGAGGGGTAGGGGTCCGGACCCCTGGACGCCCCTCTGGACCCACTAATGGTTATTAACATGATCATTAAAGGTAATTCTCAAAATTATAATGTCCTTCGTAAGCAGCTAAACTCAGATACACGTCAGATAAATAATATTCATGCAAGTTTAGGCTAGATTTAGACTACAAGAAGTGAGAGGGTGATGTAGCTCAAACGGTATCGTGTCTGCATGTGAACTGGTTGGTCGTCGGATCGATCCTTCTCAGTGGACCCATTTGCAATTAGGGTTATTTTCAGTTCCTACCATTGGTCCATAACTGGTTCATCAAATGCCGTGATATGTGCTGTCCTGTTTGTGGGACGGTGCATTTAAAAGATCCCATGCTGCTTATCAGAAAGAGTAGCCTATGTGGCGACAGCGGGATTCCTCTAAGTACATATGACCAAATGACTAACGCCCAATAGCCGATGATAAAATAAAAAACAATTTTAAATAAAACTATTTTTTTTTTTTACAAAAAGTGATGCCATAGAAAAGTATTGGTGAGAAACTGGATAACGTAAATGACACACTCTTATTAAGAAAAGGAAAGAATTGGTGGTTTAACGACAGCCCAGCACACTGTCTCTAGCGTAGCCAGCGTTAAGTAGACGAGGCGCTTGCTTCGTCTGGAATTTCAGCAAGTTATTAAAAAAAAAATTCTCATGATACTGATATTTATTATCCACATGATTCAAACTCCCAGCGTCTGAGTGCGCCTCGGCGTTTTTTCTCTCTCTCTGACTACGTCCCCGATTGTTTATTCAACGGCTTTTAGGTGTCCGACATACTGCATTTTCCAACAGAGGGTCTTTAGAGGAAACAACATTCTCATGGTCTTTAGATGAAATAACATTCTCATGGTCTTTAGATGAAATAACATTCTCATGGTCTTTAGAGGAAACAACATTCTCATGGTCTTTAGATGAAATAACATTCTCATGGTCTTTAGATGAAATAACATTTTCTTGGTATTTAGATGAAATAACATTCTCGTGGTCTTTAGAGGAAACAACATTCTCATGGTCTTTAGATGAAACAACATTCTCATGGTCTTTAGATGAAATAACATTCTCATGGTCTTTAGATGAAATAACATTTTCATGGTATTTAGATGAAATAACATTCTCGTGGTCTTTAGAGGAAACAACATTCTCGTGGTATTTAGATGAAATAACATTTTCATGGTATTTAGATGAAACAACATTCTCGTGGTATTTAGATGAAATAACATTCTCGTGGTATTTAGAGGAAATAACATTTTCATGGTATTTAGATGAAATAACATTTTCATGGTCTTTAGCTGAAATAACATTCTCGTGGTATTTAGATGAAATAACATTCTCATGGTCTTTAGAGGAAACATTCTCATGGTATTTAGAGGAAAAACATTCTCATGGTCTTTAGATTAAACAACATTCTCATAGTCTTTAGATAAAACAACATTCTCATGGTCTTTAGATGAAACAACATTCTCAAGGTATTTAGATGAAATAACATTTTCATGGTCTTTAGATGAAATAACATTCTCATGGTCTTTAGATGAAATAAACATTCTCGTGGTCTTTAGAGTAAACAACATTCTCATGGTCTTTAGATGAAAAAAAACATTTTCATGGTCTTTATATGAAACAACATTCTCATGGTCTTTAGATGAAATAACATTCTCATGGTCTTTAGATAAAATAACATTCTCATAGTCTTTAGATGAAACAACATTTTCATGGTCTTTAGATGAAATAACATTCTCATGGTCTTTAGATGAAAGAACATTCTCATAGTCTTTAGATGAAATAAACATTCTCATGGTATTTAGATGAAATAACATTCTCATGGTCTTTGGATGAAATAATATTCTCATGGTATTTAGATGAAATAACATTCTCATGGTCTTTAGATGAAATAACATTATTGCGGTATTTAGATGAAATAACATTTTCATAGTCTTTAGACGAAACAACATTTTCATGGTCTTTAGATGAAATAACATTCTCGTGGTCTTTAGATGAAACAACCTTCTCATGGTATTTAGATGAAATAACATTCTCATGGTATTTAGACGAAACAACATTTTCATGGTCTTTAGATGAAATAACATTCTCATGGTCTTTAGATGAAACAATCTTCTCATGGTATTTAGATGAAATAACATTCTCATGGTATTTAGATGAAAAACATTCTCATGGTCTTTAGATTAAACAACATTCTCATAGTCTTTAGATGAAACAACATTCTCATAGTCTTTAGATGAAATAACAGTCTCATGATCTTTGGATGAAATAACATTCTCATGGTATTTAGATGAAATAACATTCTCGTGGTCTTTAGATGAAACAACATTCTCGTGGTATTTAGATGAAATAACATTCTTATGGTCTTTGGATGAAATAACAATCTCGTGGTCTTTAGAGGAAATAACATTCTCATGGTCTTTAGAGGAAACAAGATTCTCATGGTCTTTAGATGAAACAACATTCTCATGGTCTTTAGATGAAACAACATTCTCATGGTATTTAGATGAAATAACATTCTCATAGTATTTAGATGAAACAACATTCTCATGGTCTTTAGATGAAATAACATTCTCATAGTATTTAGATGAAACAACATTCTCATGGTCTTTAGATGAAACAACATTCTCATAGTCTTTAGATGAAATAACATTCTCATGGTATTTAGATGAAATAACATTCTCATGGTCTTTGGATGAAATAACATTCTCATGGTATTTAGATGAAATAACATTCTCATGGTCTTTAGATGAAACAACATTCTCGTGGTATTTAGATGAAATAACATTCTTATGGTCTTTGGATGAAGTAACATTCTCGTGGTCTTTAGAGGAAATAACATTCTCATGGTCTTTAGAGGAAACAACATTCTCACGGTCTTTAGATGAAACAACATTCTCATGGTCTTTAGATGAAACAACATTCTCATGGTATTTAGATGAAACAACATTCTCATGGTATTTAGAGGAAACAACATTCTCATGGTATTTAGAGGAAACAACATTCTGATTAGCAAGAAGCGATCGTGTATATGTGCTTTCCCACAGACAGGGTAGCACATATACAAGTAGACCAGTGCAAGTGGCTCATTCTGAGTTGTAGCTGGTACTGAGATAAAAACAAATCCCATGCCTCAGCTGAGATTTGATCTCAATACCTACCAGCCACAAATCTTACAGCATAATCACAGCGCCAACGGGGGCAATGCTCTTATTAAGATTATAATAACGGGTGATAGTACATGTATATGACGAATAACTTCTTATCGCAAATTTACACCCGCCCTCTCCCGTCTACATAATGTACCTAGCACGTATTTATATGTACTAAGCAGATGATGGAGATGAAATAGTCATGTTCAGGCCCTTAGGAGCCGGGATGAGGGGAGAGCCTTTTTTTTAATTATTACATTAATGTTTGCCACTGTAACTAAAATCTGATATAGAGTTTGTCCCCGATCCGTCAATGCCCCCGTACCTACTCCCAAAGTCGTTCCCAAAGACCTGATTTTGAGATGATTAGTTGTTATTTTTTTTAAAATATATATTACACTAACATTATATTATACTATTATTCATCATATATTGTACTACTAAAAGCGCGCGCGCACACACACACACGCACGCTCTCTCACACACTCTCTCATACACGTTCACTCGCTCACTCACTCATTCACTTAATTACTCACACACAGAGCCTATAGTACCGAAATCATATGAAGGTTGCCAAAACCGATAATGTTTTCTTTTATTTCCAGGTTTATGATACAATTTATCATATTTATCTGGAATTTTTCTTAGTAAATACCCCACATACATTGTTTATTGTCATAACACTGATGGCCGTACGCCTATCCATGGGTCTAATCAACGGAAATGTTAAATTAATGTCGGTGGATACGTGAACCGAAAAATACAAAATGTGTGGCCTCACGTATTGAACAAACTGTTTAAAACATTGATGTGAAGTTAAGCCAAGGTTTACTGAGTCTCAAGTTGGTATTTGTTATGTTAATGATATTATGATGGAGTACATTGTTTGAACACAGCTGAAAGATCTCATATTACATCGTGACTTATTACAAAGAACAGTTGTTTGTTTTATTTAACGACGCTTCTATAGCACACTGATTTATCTGGAAAACATTCTAATATATTTTTCTAAAGGAAACCCATCCGCTTCACATGTAGACACGCTACCGCTTGAGCTACTTCTCGCTCCGTGATTTATTACAAATCAAATTTATATATGTCAAGTGGTAGGGGGCCAGTATAGGTTTCTCAGGCAAGCAGTTTGGCGAAAATGTAGACATTGTGTTTTCTCTGAGGTTATGAAGACATTTAGAGTCTGGATTTGCTGAAATACAGTTTTATTACATTTTCACAGCTAGTGCTTGATATACATGTTTCCAAGTGGAATAGGCCTCAGTTTTAGCATTTTGTTCATGTGAGGATTTTCTTTTTCTTTTCAGCCCTTCATGTATGTGTGTGTGTGTTATTCCACCCCCTCCCCACCCCCACCGATTTATTCAATGGGATCAGATTATCGACGAACTATTTTTCCTCTCATTATAAATCGCACACATTTTAAAATATAATTATAAAAAAAAATTACGTTTCGAGTTTTTTTTGGTTATATACACGTATCTATGAATTCAAACAAAACATAACAAAACACCTTTAATAGCTCCAATGAATACATTTCCAACAAAACAGTTATATGTAAACATAAAGTTATGTTACGACTTCACGAAGTTGTATGTACTTGTAATCAGAAAGAGGCGTGCTGGCGTAAGAACATTTTAAATCCTTGCGCTCTTTTTTTTTTTCTTCCATGTTTTCATTTGCAAAGGGAAGTAACTGTAATTCATGTAAACTTCATATCGTTGCTAAATAAATGGATTGCAAAGCTCAATTCTGTATGATACAGATTATATTACTACTTGTGTGTTTAAATCGTACATTTCTCGTGATAACACCATAGTAATATAATTGGTATCTTACGAGAACTTGCTATGTAGGCCTAAGACCCTCATAAATTAATTGTGTGTTTCGAGTCGTCCGCCAGCATTGATTTTCTTTGACGCTTGAGTGAAATAATGTTTCTCTCGAAACATTTTTATCTAGAACTTACAATAAACGCATCAAAATTGTTTACGCTTTATATTTCAACCAATTTAAAAGTAAATTACTTGGATATTTTGAAGAATGCGTTAAAGTTTTCACGTCACTGCTGTTATACCCGTTTGCCGTGGGTCGTTTCGTAGGTGATATCCTCAAACTTCAATATAGCAGACACAAACAAAATCTAACTTTCCTACACATACGCTCTTGTGTACAATTTCGTGGTATTTAATCTTGTGTTAAAAACAAACCACGTGTTGTGTTTTCCTGCCTCCCTCGTTGATTTTTAAACTGTGTGTGATCCGAAACACAAAATTAATTTATCATGGCCTAATCTCTATTTGTCAGCTAGGTTCTTAAGCATGATTACAAACCACTTCAGATACAAGTTTAATGATATAAATAAATCTAATATAATCGTCTGTTATCCAATGCTAATTAAAAATAATAAATCTCCCACGATTGTTTTGTTTATCGTAGTTGGTACTAAAACGGCTGCTTTAAAAGTTGAATTAGAGAAGTTATTGAAACACTTTGGGAGATCGCCAACTCTTTCCCCGCCCATTATCAGAAATACAGAATGCTTCTTGGTGAAGGTGCTCAAATCAACAAGTGATGCCAAGAATTCTTCAGACTTGTGGGCCGAGGTTTTCCACCACACAGAAGGGAGTTCTTATCACAATCTGCCTCCATCCAGCAAGGGACTTCTACCACATATGAAGCGCAGCTTTTATAATACATACACCATCATGCATGCCTTAGAGATTCATCATGATCCAGAAAACGTGATCCTACTGAAGCCAGAAGATTTTGGCTATAAGCACGACAAGAAATAGTTGATACCAGACATCGAGGGTAACCCTTGAGTCACATTGGACATTTGTCTGTTCATGCACTAACAGTGCCATGTCGACATGCCTCTGCAGGACCGTTACAGTCCAATGTGTTAATTTCTGTCACTGTCAGAAAGCGTCCCCCAGAACATGAAAAAATCCAGTTGCTTGGACATTGGACCATGCTAAAAATGTATTAGTATATCTAAACATGATAAATAAATGTAACTTTACAACTTTGTAACTTCGGAGTCCAAAAGAATATCAAATGTCGCTAAAGGATTTGTTTGGTGGCCATTTTGAAATTATGCACATTAACTCACCTCCAATGAGGCCAATGAATTCTTCGGTATTAAAAACCTATGTATAAGGACACCAAAATAAACTTCCTATCTCACTTATGTTTAGAGTTAAGCTATCTGTGTAAATTAGGTTAAAGTGGCATTTTTGGGGATAAAAGTAATTTTTGTTTACATTGTAAGGCATTTTTGTGTTTGGAACCATGTTAAAAAATGTATTAGTTATATCTAAACATGACAAATAAATGCAATGTTTGAGTCGAAGTCTGTCTGGTAGCGTGTTATTCCATAAAACCTCAATGTTTGCCATATTTAGCCATATTGGGCTGTACAGACAAAAATGTACCTGGTGTCGAAGTGTTACCCAAACTTTTTTGGAGGCTTTCAATATATGAAACAAGAAAATGCCAGATTTGATCGTAAAAGAGACATCTACACAAACACCCCCCTAGAGCCTATACTATCAGACCATAACGATTACTGCATTGTTAGGCCGAATCGAGTTTGATACATCATCTCCCTTACATTAACATTAACGTAAGTGCCTAAGTCATAACCTCATTATTTAAACAATTAAATGTACTGTTGTAATACTGCCTATCAGAACTGAGTGACTTATAGTCTGTTTGTGCTACTTGGAACATGGTTTTTGACGAATAAAAAACAAAATATATAACTTACCTCATTAATGTTGATATTTTTCGAAATAAAAAAATGTCCTATTTTTTGTGTAGGTTGGTTTGTCCATTGGTTCTACAATGTTTAAACGGCAGTCAAAAGTATATTTTTTACATTTCGAGCCGGCGTTAATTTGACCGCCATTTTGCAGACGTCGGACAAATCTATATAGATTGGGGATGTTAGGTAATTTTTGGTATAAAATATATTTTTATGGTAAGCGGTTAACTCTAGTCCTTTTTTGCCTAGGTTCACGCAAGCTAAAGTAATCGACAAAAATCCATGTTCCAAGTAGCGTAAACAGACTATAGGCACTTTTATCCAAAATGGCATCCAGGAAAAAAATACTTGGGCAGTTATCGTATGAGTCTGATATTTGACATCATATAAAATTAACATCCATCCTTTAATAATTTTGCAGAAAAAAAAGTCATACTATCTTTAAACCTTTATTTTATAATAAATATTTAGAAGTTTCATAAACAAAATTATATATCTATCAGGTTACATTTTAAAATGTATATTAATGAAGTAATTACCTTTTTATGTCTTCACAGAATGGAAACTATATACTGTTTGCACATGATTATAGTGTGTTTGAATATTAAATAATGGACAAACTTTTTGTTGCAAGGATTTGATTTTATTCATGTTAAAATCATACCCTAGCAATATAAATGACTACAAAGCACAGTCATGAAAATTGTTGTTTAATGTATAAAAAAAATGTACATTATTAAACCATTTACAAATAAAGCTTTTTTGAAACACTCAATGTTTATTTTCAGAAAAACAATTATCGTATTAAACTCATGCAGTAACATCTTCAAACAATTACAAACCATAAAAAATATTCATCATGTACAGACAGGAAACACCAAGTTCCAGTCATTATAGAATACATGCCTCTGAAAATGGCACCAATTATCTGGTATTCGTGCATTGGTCAGGAATACCGTATATTCCTTATTTAATGCCCATGGGTGTAACATTTTGCAAGTTGAGTTTATCGAGTTCATAACAGTTTGAAATCATGTTTTTACTGTTAAATATTTTGTACAACACAGATTACTAGTGTGTGCATTCATTACATACTCTGGATACTATGGTATGATCATCAATTTATGCTGGTGTAACTCATTTTTAGTTTGCAAAGTGGATGGAGGATGTTAATTAGGAAAGGGGCGTTAATATAGAGAATATACGGTATCTAGGTTTGAGTATCCCATTTTTGCACAGTAGATTAGTCACTGGTAAATAACAATGTATTTTATAAATGCTTGTTCTGGTTATGCAAAATGCAATGGGTTAACCCCCGAAAATCACACTTTACCCACAAAATAAGTTATTCAAATTTTAATTTATCATAGGAATGGAACATCAGTGCAGATCTTTTTAATTAGTATCATATATTTTACATTTGCAAACATTCATTGTAATGACCAAAATAAGGTAATAGTGACAGATCCAGAAAATCTATTTATTAACATGATTCTGATTCCTCAGATTCTTTAACGTTAAACAAAATAATAAAAAAAATATATATATATTTATATACTTAAATTAAAAAAAAAAAATTAATTACTAAATTTAGTGGGAGGTCAGGCCCCTGTCATCCCCTATATCCACCACTGGAAATATATTCCAAGGTTAGCTCTGCTATTGGTCACTCGTCAGAATAACTGTTTATTGCACATATTTATTTTTAACTAAAACATTGTCAGCCTCCGTGCAGAGTGGATATGAACACAATTCTATCTTTCTGTTGAATTTCATATTCCAGCTGTCCCTGAAAGAAGAAAAAGAGTGTTTTTTTAATGACACCCCATCACATTATTTATTCAGCAGTTATCAGGTGTTTTGTGACTCATGGTCTTCAGAAGAAACCTGCTCCACAGACAGGAGAACAGATAATGTCCATTGATAAACAAGTTACAGTCATGTAGAACAGATTTTTAAAGGGTGGAGGGGGGGGATAATTTGTATGGGTGTATAAAATGTTTTGTGCGAAACTGTGAGCACCGCAGAATTCTTTACTCGAAATAAAAATTGACGAAAAAAGTGAGAGGGCTCAGATAGGATATAGTACTTTATAATAGAAGAGGAGCGGGATGTAGCTCAAATGGTAGAGTGTCCGCCTGTGAACCGGTCGGTCATCGGATCAATCCTTCTCAGTGGACCCATTTGCAGTTTGGGCTATTT
>JAULBS010125785.1:13336-28714 GCA_032355785.1 Symmetromphalus regularis
AACTTTATCTGAATGAGATGCAATGGATGGATGGATGAACAGACTGATGGAGTAAATAATTCTTGTCACGAAGCCCAGTAACATTCGTGATTTTAAAAAACTATAACTGTAACTGATGTTAAAACATCACTTGTAACTAATAACCAATTATACTTTATGAAACTTTATCTGAATGAGATGCAATGGATGGATGGATGAACAGACTGATGGAGTAAATAATTCTTGTCACGAAGCCCAATAACATTCCTGATTTTAAAAAAACTGCTACAAAATATGAAGTATGAGCTTCAGTGGTCCAGCGGTAGAATGTTGGACTCTCAAGTTGATGACAGTGGTTCAAAACTGATTGGAGACTGGCTCACACCTGACTACGTGTCAAAATAACCAAATGTTTGACATTCAATAACCGATGATTAATAAACTAATGTCCTCTAGTGGTGTCGTTAAACAAAAAAACCAACAAAAAAAAACCCAGAGAGATGGAATAGATGGACGGATGAATGGATTGGACTAAGTAATGCTTGTCCCAGTAAATAAATGACAGTCTTGATTGTAATTGACTGCAACAAAATTTAAAATCAATTTTATCTAGATCTTAGTCCAAGAGATGGGCAGACAGAATATATGACCACCATATACATAAAGTCTAAAGAAGAAACCTGTCACACAGTTATTTCTTAAGTAGCATGGCTGGTTTGCTAATAGGTACTCTACCATACTGGGTAACACATAACAGTGACAGTCTGATCAATACTGGGTAAATACAAGTCAAGTTTAAATGTAAAAAAAACATATGGTCTAATTGAAGCCAATATGAACTGTCACACTGTAGATGTATCAGCAAGTTAAATGTTGTTTTTCTATTGAATGTTTGATGAGAAGTAATATATTGATGAAGCGACAATACTCAGTGCTTTGCTCTTGGTTCAGTCTTCTGTTGATATTGATAACACACTGGTGAAATGAAGAGATTCAGTGCTTTAAATGTCACAAATTTGTTTTCTGTTCAGTCTTCTTTTGATTTTAGTAATATATTGACGAACTGAAGAAATATTTCAGTTCTTGACGGACTCTTGGTTTTATTTTCAATTTCTGTTGATATTGATAACACACTGATGAAATCAAAAGAACAGTGGTTAAAATGCTGCACATTTACTTTAGTATCTTCACATCCTGATATTAATATATTGACAAAATGATGAGACATCAGTCAGTGGTTTAGACAAGACGAAAACAAATGAACATATAAATTCTGAGATAGAAGTATCACTATCAGAGAAATATTTGTTAATAAAACAGTGAAATATATCAAAGCTGGACTCTTTGTGTAGATTATTATCCAAATTCATCATATTACACTTTGCTGATTATGGTAACAGTCAGTGGTTTAGACAAGACAAAAACAAATGTACATATAAATTCTGAGATAGAACCCCAAGTATCAGAGAAATATTTGTTTAATAAAACAGTGAAATATATCAAAGCTGGACTCTTTGTGTAGATATTCTTATCCAAATTCATCATATTACACTTTGCTGATTATGGGAACAGTCAGTGGTTTAGACAACAGACTTTATTAATTCAAAATGAATTAAATCTTGAGATAGAACCCCAAGTATCTGAGATATTAACTGTGAAATATTTCTAAGCTGGACTCTTATGTAAACTCTTATCCAAATTCACCACATTTTGCTGATTGATAATCAAAACACTGCATCATATATGACCATGTGGACAAGAAAAACACCAGACTGATATTAATTTGATATGGTTCATATTTATTTTCAATAGGACATGACAGCCAATCAGAGTTGGCAAATATATGAAAGTGTTTAACATCATCCAATCAAAAACAATTGCAGGTTTTCTAGTGTACATAATTATTCCATTATGCAAGATAACACATAAACTAATGAACACACATATATCATCAGTCATTCTTCATGCGAATACAAAAAAATAGTTTTATAAATAAATAAGAGGTAACAAAATAAGTTGTAAAACTGAGTCGTATTCACAGAAAAATTGGCAGTTCTATGAAATAAGGTTGTATATACATGCAGGCAGATTCCTGGATCTTGGGCTTCAGGGTGGAGCAAAAGAAAGACTTTCAACTGTACACATACATGTACATATAAAACTGTTCATTACACTTGCCTTAAAATTACCAAATTATAAATTTGCTATTATAAAAATACTTTACCATAAAGATCTGTATATAGAGAGTTAGCAGTAGTGGTGGAATCTAAGTAAAATCTACATTAAAGCTTAAACCTCATTTAAGTTTGGAATAATGTAACCAAATTACCAAACATTAATTTCTGTGCTTAATGAATCTATTTTAGAATCAATAGTTTGTGCCTTAAAGACATTATGAATAATATACAACCACAATAAAACTGAGAAGAGAATGAGGGTAAATTTCAGAAGAAAGATTATCTTTCATCTAATTTGGATATCAATTATAGGCTAACTATATCATGAGTTATTCAAGCATCTAATCGTGGTATGTATATGCAAACAATGTTTGTATTACACTACCATTCAAGAAGAATTAAAAAGTGATTCATGCACAAGCAAAATATGACTAAAGTTTAACAAATACAAAGAACAAAATACAATTTGAAACCAATGTCTGTTCATGTTAACTAATCTGCCATTACAAAGTCATTCTCCGTACATGCAACTTTCCTAATTTCTGCTAAATGCAAAACAGATTTCTCTTTACTCGGTTTCTCACTTGTTATAGTTCAAACTAGAAAAGTGTTATGTAAAAAATGAGTTGTACACTAGTTAAAACTTAAATGGCTTGTACTCATATATCAAGTTAAAACAGTGAGGTTACCCTGCCTATGGATGGCAACTGTTGTTAACAAGCCATTACTTCTCAGTTCTGGTGTCAAATAAAAGTGTCAACAAAAAAAAGCTACTGCTTCAAACATCAGTTTTTGTTGTTATTGTTGTATTAATTCAAATACAGACTAGAGAGTTTGTTTATTTTAATAGATTAAATAAAAATGTTTTGAAAACTGATTTAGAGAAAAAGAAACAGCCTTACCCCTAGATAAAATTGATTCATAATTTTGATTAGTGTTTGCATTTATTCAACTTTATATAAAGTAAGCTGCAATTGGAAATAATGTTATTTAGAAATAATAAATGTATTTGGTCAAATATTAAGTGGAAATGACTGTTGAATTTTCTTTTTGGATTTAGACACCACAGACTGCTATACTGTTCTAATTACAATGTATGTGTGAAGACCTTGATAGTATTGCTTTTGCTTATCCCACTCAACCCATTCACATGGATGAGAACTATTAATATGCCATCTTCAAACTTAGACATCATCCCAATATGAAATCCTAGATACCTAAGGATATGCCAAGCCATTTGGAAACATGGAAAACTATTTGAGAATAGGCAAAACCAAATTAGAACAACCTAAACCTTTTGAGAACAGGACAAGACATTTCAAGGAAAGTCATTTCAGAAAAGGGCAAGTCATTTGAGAACTGAGGAAACCATTTGTGGACAGCAAGTCACCAAACATCATGGCAAGTGATTAAAACTGAACCATAACGTATACGATCATTTAAGAAACATCATGGCAAGTGATTAAAACTAAACCACAATGTATACGATCATTTAAGAAACATCATGGCAAGTGATTAAGACTGAACCACAATGTATACGATCATTTAAGAAACATCATAGCAAGTGATTAAGACTGAACCACAATGTATATGATCATTTAAGAAACATGGCAAGTCATTAAGAATGAACCACAATGTATACGATCATTTAAGAAACATCATGGCAAGTGATTAAGACTGAACCACAATGTATACCCACAATGTATACGATCATTTCAGAAACATCATGGCAAGTCATTAAGACTGAACCACAATGTATACGATCATTTAAGAAACATCATGGCAAGTGATTAAGACTGAACCACAATGTATTCGATCATTTAAGAAACATCATGGCAAGTGATTAAGACTAAACCACAATGTACATGATCATTTAAGAAACTGCCAATATTTATGTAAATATGACCTAGTTTGCTTTTCACATACATATAAGGAAAACAGCAACAAGATCAAAACCAAATACACAGTAATTTAGAGAAATTCCCGTTCTTCATTGCTAATAACAGTATGTTGTTCTTGTTTAAAGCAAGAAAAAATAACAATGAAATAAATTTCAAAAATACAAAATAAAGAGCAACGTACATTTGGTAGCAACAATTTCCACAGCTATCTTTTGAGAACCATCTTATTATGATGACCATAGTGACTATTTTTAAAATAATTTATTCTATGGTAATAAAATGGTTACAATGAAATGATTTTTACCTACATGTACCATATATTCCAGTTATCTCTACTTCTAACTGTTCATTTGTTTACAAAACATTTTCAATGAATACATATATTTTTTAAATTTTAATAACATACATGTATGGACACATGAAGAGCAGTTTAATATTTCCAAAGAAATAATCATATTTAATTATTTACGTTATAAAATTATTTAAATGGATATTAATTTAAAAATCTAGACATTTATGTATTATGTTCTGTTTTTAAAACAAAACAGTTAGATTTACATTTATAAATATTTAGGTTTTTTTCTAAATTTTAAAAAAATATAACAAAATAAAAATGCACCGAAAAGCATACAAACACAAATGTATGTCTATACCCTACAAGTTTTAAAATGTACCTGTTACATGTTGATTCTCTAAAGCTATCGACCATATATTAATGGATTAATTATATATATGATGATTATGAGAATAACATACATGTACATGTATTTATGTATTTTAAAAAACATAATTAAATGGTTTTGAGATTGAACTTGTAGCACTGTCAGGTTTTATCAAACTAGAACTTTATAAAACAGATGAGTGTATATTTAAAAACTTACGTACATGTATAATTAATCTTTTTTCAACATTTTCATACATGAACGTAAAATTGAATTTTTTTTTACAAAATGCTCTAAAATGTTAAACTTTTTGCTTATGAAAAGAATATCTGCATTTATGCCAAAAACAATATATACATGTACAGTGGAACGAAGTTATCTAGACTCTTAAGAGCGTGGGTAAACTGAACATTTGTAAATAGAAACGATAATGAGTAATTTTCACAGTAAATGAGGTTTATATAATTTATATTATAAAACCAGAAGTTATGGAATTAAAATTAATATAAATGACAGTAGTGGTTTAATAAATAAATAAATAAAACCTTATTAAAATAGATACACATATAATTTATACTAAACTAGCTCTATGGATTATACAAATATTATTTAATGTTTTGGTTGTTTTGTCGCAAGAGGACCTCTATTGTTTTACTAGTTGCTTCAACTTAGATTGTTTCTTGTATTTACATACGTGTATATAACTGAGTATTATGTAATGTATTGATATAAATAAAATCAAATTTAAATGGAATGGGACTAAGTGCCTATTAAATAAACTGACATGAATCACAACAAGCAATTTTACTCATCTTTCATCTTTTGTTATTTTATTACACCAGAAAAATCTGAACTTTTGACCCCATTGGTACCAGAATACTGTCCGGATTAACGAGGTTCCACTATACATGCATAGCATCTCTGGTATTCTACAGGTTATTCTATAAATAATGTAAGATTTGTACATTTACATTCGTAAGTTTTGTACATCTATCTAAATTCATAATATACAAACTGGAAAATAACAGTACAGCTCAGAGATAACAAAAATCATGTACAATGTATACTGCAGTTAGTTTAGATGGGATAAAAACTATTTCTCACAGCTAAATTCCAACAAAAATACTTGTTTTAAAACAGTAAATGGAAGCAACTTTAAGCCTGTACACAGAGCCTCCAATATAATGTGTAAGAATCAGAATGCATTACGTGTTGTGGTTCAAGTATATAAACAAGTCAGAATTTAATCCATTAGATGCGCTGGTAACGAGAGACCATACATTCTATACATGTGTGTATGGGTATTTATATCCCAGTGGTTAAAACACTGCTATTCCAAACTGGTTTTTACTGCAAACATCATCTATGGTTGTAAGAAACATTTTGTCAATATTTTGATGGACTGGCAGTTAAATAAAATATGTTGATATCTAAATTTGATTCAAAACAAATATACATTCATTTTGAATATATACTAGTAATAAAAAACAATTTATTGCAATAATAATAGTTTGTTTGTTTTATGAAGCTCTTTTTTTTTTTTGTTAAGCATCTTTTAATTAAGACAAAACTTTTTAGTTTGACAATTCAAAAGGAAGGCAGGAATAGTCAATCTTTGAGAGAAATTATTCTATAGACTGTTATTTACAGTTAAATCTTGCTCACTGGGTATCATTATGGTTGAATATCTTGCACTGTTTGAACCAAGAATAAAGACCTAAAAATTTCTGAAACCAACTCCTTGAATACCTTAACATCCAACATAAGGCTTCTCTTGAAACCCAGTATTAGTCCAATAAATCAATAGGTTTAATCATTTTTCACTGAAATTATTAATGAAACACAAAACAGCAACATCCACAAGCGAACAGATGGATATTTCATTTAGGCTTTTACCCCTTCAAATTACTGAGGAGACTTAAAACGACAATTCTACCATTAGCATTGACCCACTCAATGACAATATACTAGTTAGTATTAATACTGATCAATCAGAAAGTGGCAATATGACCTTGATGGTTACATTACTATGCTCAACACTGATGAAGCAGAATGCTCTTTTTTTTTAAATAATTGGTGAGTACTATTAAAGATATGATATGTTGCAAGAATAAACACCTATACTGTTACCAACTGTTCATGTAAGCTTTTTCCCATAAAATAGACAGCACATACCATGGCCTTTGATAAACCAGTTGTGGACCACTGGTCTGTATGTGGCTTCCACCTACCCACTGAGCCTTGCAGAGCACTCAGTCTGGGTTGGAACCGATGAACTAACAACAAAACCCTATGGCAAAACCATAGCTTGTTAAAGTATATTAGAAGAACAAACAGAAAGCAGAAAGATGTAAATGTATTTTGTAGTTTTAAGTCAAATCAAAGGTACAATTTTACAACATATTTTTAATTTCTTTTTTTTAAAATTGTCCACAACAAAATATTTTATTATATAGATAATGAATCTTTAGACTGGTTACAGTTTCATTGTGAATGTTTAAGTTATTTCTGAGCTGCATTGTGATTGGATTAACAAGTTGAGCAAACTGGGTAAAGAATCATTCCATTAGCTATCAAGCAATAAAATAAATAAATAACATATATACTCATACTAAGCTGTCACAGTGTACACCACTGCACTTGAAAATCAGTTCAAGTGTGCCCCAGAGAGCCACACCCCAGACAACCACACCCCAGCAGTGTGGGATTTCAAACTGCAATGTCAGATTGGAAATGGCAGAACCGATCATGAAAACCAAATGATGATGCTCTCATTGCCTCCACTCACCTGACTTTGCTGGGAAATGCATGGCCTATTCCACTTTACTTTATACTACTAGTATTATGGCCCATTCCACTTTACTTTATTATTAATACTCATATTTTCTGACTCACTGATACTACCTTTAAAAAAACTTGATTGACAATAATCTTACATGTAATTCTCTTCAACGTTACATTGTAGAAGCTACATTTGTAGATTATGTCAATAATTTTCTTAGAAATTCTGATTTTAATATGTTACATTTTTGTGGAATTGGCCACATGTAATCTTGTTTTTAGGCAAACGGAAAACCCTCTTTCCTACATGCAACTGACCAAGTTAGTTTTAAGAGGAACGAAAGTCATCTACCATCTATAGGACACCTGTTTGGAGGCTTGTGAAAAAGACTTCCTAATCTCCCTAATCTCTTTCCACATGCCTAATCTTGTTTTAATCAAGTTAATATACCCTCTTTCCACATGCCTAATCTTGTTTTAATCTAGTTAATATACCCTCTTTCCACAAGTTTAATCTTGTTTTAATCAAGTTAAAATGTTCTCTTTCCACATGCCTAATCTTGTTTTAATCTAGTTAATATACCCTCTTTCCACATGTTTAATCTTGTTTTAATCAAGTTAAAATGCTTTTTCCACATGCCTAATCTTGTTTTAATCAAGTTAAAATGCTTTTTCCACATGCCTAATCTTGTTTTAATCAAGTTAATATACCCTCTTTCCACATGCCTAATCTTGTTTTAATCAAGTTAATATACCCCCTTTCCACATGCCTAATCTTGTTTTAATCAAGTTAAAATGTTCTCTTTCCATATGCCTAATCTCATTTTAATCAAGTTATAATGCTCTCTTTCCACATGCCTAATCTTGTTTTAATCAAGTAAAAATGCTCTCTTTCCACATGCCTAATCTTATTTTAATCAAGTTAAAATGTTCTCTTTCCACATGCCTAATCTTGTTTTAATCAAGTTAAAATGTTCCCTTTCCACATGCCTAATCTTGTTTTAATCAAGTTATAATGCTCTCTTTCCACATGCCTAATCTTGTTTTAATCAAGTTATAATGCTCTCTTTCCACATGCCTAATCTTGTTTCAATCAAGTTAAAAATATCCTCTGAATCAGACTCCCCCTCAACAATTCAGAAGAGTGGTCTCTCTCCACACTTACCTGATGATACAGCTTAAAGAGAACAATTTCAGTCAAATGGCACAGCAGAACTGATAACATAAATCTTTGGCTTAACATGCCTAATATACCTGTACCCCATTGAGATAATTTTACTCATGAAAATACTGCTTAATAAATAGAATGATTTAAGTCACATGCGTAGCTGATCTAATTAAAACAACTTGTTTTTGGTTAGAAAATTAAACCTAATTTTAAATAACTACCCCTGGAATGGTCAAATTAAGTTAGGATGCTACAGAAGGATACTGTATATACTCTACAAATACATGTTAAATATGGTAAGGCATAAAATTAAATCAAAGCTAACAGGAATCAATAGGAATTGAGATTCAGGTAATGTAAGAAAACATGTATTTGTTTTGTGATTATTCCTATAACAGCCCTTACAGATAATGACATCAAGTAACGTGATATTGTACAATCAAATAAAAATAAACTTAGTTACATTAAATACTGTTGTATATGCATGCTGTTTAAAATAGGATACTTTACAGAATTCCTTTAACAAAATGTATTAACATCATTGACCCCAGATAAGAGTTACATACATAATCTATTTTAAATAAATTACATACTTAGCAATATCAGGAGTTGAAACCATATTGGATGTGCCTAAATGGTTATTCTAAACAAGAAATTTAAGTAATGTATAATTTTAACAGACACTAAAGTTGTAATAGCTGGAACTATATTACAATGTCTAGTAACGTGGATCAGTACCTTTTCAATTTGAAGTATTTGTTAAGTATGTTGCAAAGAAGTAAATATAGCTTTTATTTGTTTTAACATCATTTGACTTCATAATGCACCACGGACTGATAATAATATACATGCAGTTTAGACTAGGAACATTCATTTGATAGCACTTTTTGATAATCGTACATATACCTTTAACACACTGCAAAGAAAATAAACCTTGGACATACTTACAAGTTATACACAACAGGTTTTGTAATATAAAAATATGTTATTATCAACCATTTACAAGTCAGATAGGATTGGATAAACTATTGGAAAGGTTACAAATCATTTTTTAAAATATAGAATTTTCTGTTGGTTTAAGAGTGAAAAAGATTTTTTAATGCACAAGTTTATATCATGTGAATATAATTTATGTATTTAATTTAATTATGTAATTTATGATTATTATTAATCTGAAATAAACATATTATTTAATTACAGTATAACAGGCATTCTTTTAGTAAATTTCTTTTTGTACCTCATTTTCATAACTTTTTACTTTAACAAAATGTTTACCTCTATTTTGTCAATTGTTTAAATTAAAATTCTAGATTTACAAGAACAGTTCTCAATTTAAAGCATTTATTGACTAATTTTATCAACAAAAGGGACCATATTCATAAAGCTAAATCATTCAGATAATATATACATAACAAAAAGCTAAATTTTATCAAAAAGGGAGTCAGCTTTTTAAAGCTAGATTATTCTTACACAACAAAAAGCCTAAATTTGTATTACGAATACAGACCTGTCATGTTGAATTGTTATTACTCAGACATCAAGCTATTCCCAGAGTTAAAAGAATGACAATGGAAGCCGCTAGTTTGAGCAGCTAGGCAATAATGGGATGAATAATGTCATGTGAGATATACACTAAACTGGACAGAAAAAAAATCATGACTTGAAAACTATGTAAGTTTCTATAATGAATATTCTGACAAGAGAAAAACATATCCAGAATGAACACATAGATCTGTGTCGTGGCCAAGTATGCAGAAAGCTTCATGTTGAATTCCGTGATTCAGTACGTGGTAACATGCAGTGATATATCTCTTTGTTCGACCTATCAACACTTACAGATAGGTACGCACAAATTGGGGTCACAAAAGAAACAGTATTTCCATTCGACCATGCCAGGAAACGGCAGCATGCAGCTATATCTCAAGATTGACCTGTCTGTCCGATTATAACAGACAGACAGACAAACAAACACACATCTAATAATAAGTAAAATTTTCCCAGAATGCATCATTCATCACCTATTGGAATTACTTGGCGACTCACTTACCGGGTGTCCTTCAACTGACCCGGAGCTTTCAGGGGGGGTAACTCCACAAGCAGAACTAGTTCTTAAACTACTGTCTTGTACCACATCTGGAATCACGTATGCATTTGCATAACTCTCGGGTGTTTTCGAACCTGAAGCCCCAGCATTTGGGCTTTCATTTTTTGATTTCCTCAGTGTATTGCGGAACCCTTCAAATATTGTCTTTTTTGGCTTTGGAGACCCAGAACTCACATTGCCTTGTCCATCGCCAGTTGATTTTTTTGCACTATCACCAAGTTTGTGTTTTTCGGAATTTGGAAAATCCTTCGATGGTTCAGTTGGGGAATTTGGGCATGGGGTCCGGTCTGGATCTTCAGCCCGCTCTGCAAGACTCTCTTGTAATGGCGCAGGTACCGACTTACAACGTTCATGTTTTTTGGCATCATGTTTGTGTTTTGATTTTCCCTTTTCAACAGAATTTCCTCCTTTTGTTATCGGATGGGACTGTGTTTTCCGGAGCTGTGATTCTCGTGGCAAGCTTCCAAATTCTGGAGCAGATCTGTTAAAATAACAAGTTAAATAAAATAACGTCCACAGAACATAAATTTTATATACATATATACAGACATACATGTATGTAACCAGGAGCGGGATCTAGCTCAAACGGTATCGAGTGCCTGTGAACCGATCGGTCGCCGGATCGATCCTTTTCAGTGGACCCATTTGCAGTTTGGGCTATTTTCCTTTCCAACCAGTGGACCACAACTGGTTTATCAAAGGCCGTGGTATGTGTTGTCCTGTCTGTGGGATGGTACATATAAAAGGTCCCTTGCTGCTTATCGGAAGGAGTAGCCTATGTGGCGGCAGCAGTTTTCCTCTTAATACATATGTCAGAATGACCATATGTCTGACGTCCAATAGCTGATGATAAGATAAAAATCAATGTGCTCTAGAGGCGTCGTTAAATAAAACAAAACTTTATTGTATGGAACCAGGGTTGATTTATTATTATTAATATACTAACTATTACTTTATTCTATTTTCAAGCTAATATTAATAATTATTGGTTGGTTTTACAAATGGGTGTTGGCTAGTCATTTTTTTCTTTTACTCTTCTGACCCAGGGTTACATATATTTCTACTGGCTACCTCCTTACAAAGCTTATGTAACCCAAACCCAGTCTAAGTAACAGATGTAACAATAATATATTACTATGTCTACCATAGCGTTCACATTAATTAGTTACATGGCACAGGACTGGATTATAAACCAAATCATAGCTAGGAAATATAAAATAGTACCTTTAAAGTTACTCATCCTCCAACTATTAGTGCTATTATTTTACTAGTACTTACAAATAACAGTTGACACTTACAATTCTTTTGTCAGCTCTTTCTGATATGCTATTGGTGACTGGAGGGCTGAAAAATAGTACACAAATAACAATAATGAAAAGGAAAACAAATGTTTCCGTGACAAACGAATGTCAAGCATACATGTATGTTAGGAAATAAGAAAGAAAAGAAATGTTAATTTAGTAATACTGTTTTTGCTGTTATTCAGAAATATTTTGTTGATAATAATCAAAAGAGTTAAACTGTAGATAAAGTCTATACAAGTCATTCCCAAAATGGGCAGCAGTCGATAAATCCAACGGGATGGTGAAGAAAAAGAGAGCGGTCGCGGTGGGTGGGCGTCATGTTGGCATAAGAACCAAGTAATAATATATTATTTTTAAAAAATAAAATCTATATGACAAAATCTAAGTCATGAACTCTTTAGGAACATGTATGTTTTACTAAGAATTGAATTAACATAACAGTTATATACTAAAGCATGGTTTTATTTTATTTTGTGGTTAAAAGTCCACACATTTGTTTGTACATGTATGATGGTGACATGGTCTGGAAAGGACGCGTTCCACATGCCACTTTTATTTGTGAAATGCATACACATGTTTACACTGTTAGATTAGTTACTGTTTTAATCTCCAGTATCCCCAATACCAAGAAAAAGGTGTTTCTTTTTACGTAGTTATTGCTTGCATTAATTTACATTATTTATGGTAACTACCTCTGAGAAAATCTCCCTGCATATCAAGAATGGATTTGATTTCTCGGATCCACGTCTGTTTGACTTCTTCTGAAGGTGCGAGTATCTGAAACTTCATGTCCGAGCCCGGCGTGCGGTCAATAAGAATAAACTTGAGTGGGTCATCACTCACAGTCTCCATCATCGACATCTTGTTCACCTGTAATACACAGTACAGTCATCTTAACAGCACAGCCATAATAATTAATGCAACTATTCCTCTATCAGAATGCAAATTTAATG
This sequence comes from Symmetromphalus regularis, assembly GCA_032355785.1. Classification (NCBI taxonomy): domain Eukaryota; kingdom Metazoa; phylum Mollusca; class Gastropoda; order Neomphalida; family Neomphalidae; genus Symmetromphalus; species Symmetromphalus regularis. Next base: position 26,366 of record JAULBS010125785.1, read on the forward strand.
TCATGTTACCAGTCTTGAAATATCTCACTGCTTCAGGACCAAAAGGGTGTAAGTCTGGGTTTGGCACTTACTGTTATGACTAAATCCCCATAAGTCAACTGCACTGATGCACAAAGGGTGTATGTAGGTTTCTGAAGCTATCCCACATTTATCTTGAAATCAAACGATATTACAAATAAAACTAGTGTCTAGGTGAGAAACAGTTTTTGGCCCTTTTCTCCATTATTTGCTAACCCAACTTACACCCTTTAAGTTCTGAAGCAGGAAGCAGCGATCTTCCTTTTTTTATTGCCCAAGATCAAACTAACAATGCCATGGTTGGGGAGCCTTACACTGTATAATATTAATTAATTAAGAGTTTTTAATTATTTATATATAAACATATTTACAGTAGTAGCAAGCATTGATCAGAGAGCAATAGAAAAGCAGATAGGAGAGAAGAAAATGATTACATATATAATTTTGAATAAAATAGGAGAAGAACATATTAGAGCTAGTAATCAGAATGAGTGGTGGTTCAAGGGTATTAAGTTAGTTTGAAATATCTGGTGTAAAATCCATTTTTTAATACATAATTTGTATTTGAGACCATATAATTTCAATGCTTTAACAGATGCTAAAAATAGTACAAAATAATAGAATATGACCAGAGTTTTAAAAGAAAGATGGAAATTACAAAAATTAAAATTAAAAATGCAAATAACAGGATTAAGTTTTTTTAGAGATGCAATTAAGTTTCATCAACTGTACCGTGACATTGTTTTTTAATACATAATTTGCATTGGAGACAATATAATTTCAATGCTTTAACAGATGCTAAAAATAGTATAAGATAATAGAATATGACCAGAGTTTTGAAAGAAAGGTTGAAATTACAAAAGTGAAAATTAAAATGCAAATAACAGGATTATATTATTTCAGGAATGCAATTAAGTATCGACTTTACCTTGACACTGTTTTTGAATACATAGTTTGCATTGGAGAAATCCCCTCGTTTTTTCTCTGTCATTTCACTGAAGATGATGATCTGTTCAAACAGAAACACACGCCGCTCTTTGAACTTCTGCTGACAGCCAGCTGTCACCTCTGACACCAAAACTGTGTCCTGTAAGAGTAGCTTCCCTTGAGCTGTAATTTTACCCTATAAATAATATTGAAAGTCATTCACTTTAACAAAATATAGTCATTCAGAACAGTTATAAAGCATTTTAATATTATTTTTTTAATCAAACTGCAGAAAGATTATTTTTATGAGGCATGAGTGGTCTGATATCAGTAGTTTGTTTTGTTTAACGCTACCACTAGCACACATTGATTTGTTAGTCATTGGCTACTGGATGTCAAACATTTGGTTATTTTGACACTTAGTCAAGTGTCAGCCAGCCTCCAATGGGTTTCAGCTTAAGTCTGACCTAATATCAGTGATGCATGGCTTCAAGTTTTCAAGTTTTAGGCAAGTCCATGAGTTCAATACTTGCTAAACTCATGCACCTCCAAACTTTTATAGCATAAATATCAGAAGGAGTCTCTTATTTGTATATAGTATGTTTCACAGGATTGGTATGAGTCTCTGATAGTGAATTCTTCTGGCACGTTTTACTTTGCATCTCAAAATAGAATTGATATAGCAAGGACATTAAAAAATATATATATTTATGTACCATATTCGACCGTTTAATCGCACAGTGCAGTAAAAAACAAACATTTATCACATTTGTCATTCGTTTAAGCACACATGTTAAGCAGATGTAAAAAAAAAATATCTCTGCTTTCCTCATGACTTCAATTTTGAACAGTACTTTGCAACGACAAAATACATGTGTTTGGTTGGAATTACATGTACCTGCTCTTTATGTATTCACTGGACCAAAAAACGATACCGATGCTCTTCCTTTCCTGTTGCAAAATGATCGGGATTTCGAAGGTGAGTTCAGCTTTCGATGTTTACGTTTTTTGAATCTTGTGATCCAGAGATGAGATCACGTTGCTCGGCAGCCACGAGACAAAGGGGTGTGTGCTTAATAGGGCATGAGAGCGGGATGTAGCTAAAATGGTAGCATGTCTGTCTGTGAACCGGTCGGTCGTCGGATCAATCCTTCTCTGTGGAACCATTTGCAGTTTGGGCTATTTTCCGTTTTAACTAGTGGTCCACAACTGGTTCATCAAAAGCCGTGGTATGTGCTGTCCTGTCTATGGGATGGAGCATATAAAAGACCTCTTGCTGCTTATCGGAAAGTGTAGCCTATGAGGTGGCAGCGGGTTTCCTCTAAATATATGTCAGAATGACCATATGATTGACGTCCAATAACCGATAAGATAAAAATCAATGTGTTCTAGAGGCGTCGTTAA
>JAULBS010125786.1:0-13789 GCA_032355785.1 Symmetromphalus regularis
GCATCGAACTGATTTTTGTGTCGGACAAAATGAACGCTAATATTAAATTTGTGACTGTCAAAGCTTGACAAATCACAATTTTGTACCGGATAATGTCCGTGACCGAGCACTTATTTCCAGGCTTGCACATATATGCAAAGAAACACAGCTACACTTTATAAACAACAAAACAATTACAGAATGTTGTGCAGGGATAGAAATTAACACTTCCCCTTTTGCCGGTATATACTGTTTAAATTCAGGTATAAAATGTATACATGAACATTTGTATTAATTTTAATCATAAGCAAATACAGAGGTTATAGGACTTTTAAATCCCCATATGACCAACAATTTTTATTTTTCAACATTATAAATATAATGTGAACATATGTAACTTTAAAACACTCAAATTATAAACATTTTGAAAATAGTTGTGAAGCCCCATAATTTCAGTTTTCCCTTCTATTAATTTGTATTTCTGTAAATCTATGAAATAATACTTTTCAAAATATATGTACACTGTAATTTATATTGTTTTAAATTAATACAATATATCAGTCTGTATATGTATTAATACAGATGTGGAACATCACATTACATAGTACTACATTGAAAAAAGTTGTAATTGGATATAAAACTAAATTTAATGACATTGCTTTTCGAAAAGTTATATATTACACATTTCTCTTGCCACGTCCCTCCCTTCCCTGTCTATCTGATGCATTTTCATAATCTAACAGAAGAACATTTGGAAATCTTTCCTCAGGCATGTATTGGTAACATAAAAGGTAGAATACTGTTTGACTGTAAGTACCACCCTATTATGATCTATTTTCAGTTATCACAATCACATGTACAGGGCTGGATTTACAATTGACCCCTTGCCAGAGGGGCCCCCCACATTAAGGACTTCCATTGTTTAAAAAAAATTAATAATTATAAAATTAGTTCTATTCATTAATTTTAATTCATTTTTTTATGTCACATGCTTTAATTTCTATGTTGAGAGGCCCCTGAACCTGAGGTTCCTCGGGCCCCCCAAGGCCTAAATCCTGCCCTGCACTGTGCACATGTATTTAAAAATTTACTAAAGTTAGACAAGTCAATTATAATGATGTGTCTTTAATATACGTAGTTTTGGATTACCTGAATATTATTATTTTTTTTGACAAACAATAAAATGACAAATGAAATTGTGATTTACTGTTATTTTAATAAAGATGAATTTGATCAGTTAGTTCTGCAGTTACTGTTTGCGTGCATAACATCCATCATTGATTCATGAGGCATGGCGAATGACTGGTACACCTGCATTACCTGTTTCAGCTAATTAACCGAGAACAATAGGATCAAAATACGGAAGTGAGAGATCAAGCGAGTTGCCACAACAAACAGCGCCATATTGGATAGCGGATTTGTAAACGTCAACTTAGCGTGCGATGCGTCCCGCTTGGGAAATTAAATAAATAATGTACACGTTGGGGAATAAACAGCTATATTTTTATTTACACTAACACGTGGTAAAGCAATCACAAAACGACAACACGTGCAAACACATAAAGGGGGTCTTTTAAAAGGTAACACATGCATTCTGTGCGTGTCGTCTGCCAGATTTGTTTACAATGGTTACGCGTTGTGTTACCCGCATACACAAACGAGCAATTTAATAGAAAAATGTACAGATATATCCAGGAATATTGTGCTCTATGTTAAGAAAAATAAATAACAAAACCCTTACTTACTTTACTTTTCAGTTGATGTGCAGCCGTTCCGTGGGGTAGGCCAGGTCGGATGATGGAATCCGCCTCCGCTATCCCATCCACCGCCCCGAGTGTCAGACGTCGTGGCTGTTTTACAACGTCCTTTTCGCTCTTCGTCGCAGTCACCGATCGTAACTGCCATGGTCGTCGTGGCCCACCGGCTTGCGTCGCCGGCCTTTTTGACAGGTAGTTTAACTCCTGGGTGGATTTTGTAGAAGCTGTTGACGGGCGGACGACACTGTCAAACAACCCGGTTGTAAAACCTGGATGTGTCTGTAAGTTCGCTGCTGCTGACGATGGACGGATTTTCTTTTTGGCCCGAATGACAGAAAATGTTGACGGCGCTGGAGGCATTTTGTCCGACTGGTCCGGACGTTCCGAGAGAGCGTTTAGAACCCACGTTAAAATTCTTTCTTTTCTCAGTTGTCGGTCTATTAACTGGCTTCTCAACTTCTCGTGACCAAACAACCGCTGACCTAGGTCATGTATATTCTCGGTGTACCTAAATAAATGGTGACATTCGTAAAAACGATTTGTGAAACGTGTCGTCGATAAAGATTTATTTGGGAAGGCAAGTTACAATTTAGCATATAATAACACTGTATGATTCCATGTAGCATGATGTTTTGTTAAACACTGTATTAATTTTGAAATGGCTAGAACTAACTTTTTATTAAGTGCATAGATTCATCCGCAGAAATTCAAGTCCAAACAGCGTTAAAGTTAATTCTCAGTTGCATAATTTGTTATATGTATGGTATTTATAGGCTATTACTAGTATTAGACGACGTATTTTTTTTATTTCTTAAATTAATAATATTTTTGATGTAATGCTAAAATATATATTTTTAATTAATGAGTTAAATACGTGATGTAGTCATTGGTTAGAATTAAAGAGTGTTGATGCTTGTATTTTATTTTATGACCCTTTCTCACGAACGGGTGGCAACTGAAGTCAGACAAACTTAATTTTTCATCTATTCACCATGCTGCAATACTTTTCAGTTTTGAATAGTGTAATATATTGGCTACCATATCTCGAAATTATTACAGTGAGATATGATTCATAAATGCTTTCACCTCTCTATGGCAAAATTATTATGAATTTTATGACTCGTAAATTAGGTCTCGTAAATTAAACATAGGTGTGAATGTATCATTTCTGCATGTAATTTAAGGTTCGTCCCAAAAATATTTTCAGACTAGCATGTCGGGGTTCGTCGTGAAACTATATGGTGATAATGTTAAACTATAGGAGACGATATCTTCTAAAACAAGTATGCCTGTAAATTAAATTTTAAATTTCCGTTTTTAAAATTGGAAATTGACCGCAGCTCTAACAAACAATTGTATATTTAAATATTATATCACTTCCTAATTGTAATGCTTTATGTAGCAACTGCTTATTTGAGACATTATTTAGTTTGTTATTTGCTTTGTTTCATTTTAAAGTGGTATTTTAAATTTGGACTCGTAAATTTTAGGAATTTGGCGACATGCTGACATTCTTGTCATAATCGAAAGTTATCTACAAAAATAAGGAAATAAATGCTATTTCATAATTAATATCACGAGCACTAAAACGTGCTCTTTTTTCTTCACTTTTGTGACGATTTTATCTAAAGTATCAGCATTTACATTTTAAAAAATTATTTGGCACCCTTTCGTGAAAATGAGTCTTATTATTTTTAAAACAAAAGTACAAATTTATAATATGGTAGTTAGGCTACTAAATATAGAACTATGGACCTAAATGTAAAAAAAAAAAACATAGGTAAATACAGCAGGATGTCTAAGGGGTCGGGGGCCAATCTTCCCCCACTAATATTTACTTTTCACATTATAATTAGATCTTTATTTTCTTACCACTATCTTTTGCCCCTGTTTAAAAATTCCTGGACACCCCCTTGTAAAATAATAAAACCCTGGTTAAATGAATACTTTTTCGGATTTAAAACAGGGTTGCCATTTGGTACTTTTCAAGACCAAATTTAGACAAATTTGATACTAAACTCAGCTATTTGGTTCCAAAAATATGTATTTTAATTCATTTTTCGTTCACGCTTAGTATGTTCTTGGATTTTGATATTTGTTGATTTTGGTACTGAAGCTACCTAATTAAAGGCTAATTTGGTCCCAAGACCACACAATTTTGTGCGGCAAAATACATCTGGCAACCCTAATCAAAAATAATCTGACGTGTTCAGGCAAACTATAAAGCGCACTAATAATAAAAAAAATAAAAAAAAGATTAACAAATGAAAGAAGTATTAAATTTCGTTCTAAATTAAAATTCTTTCTTCAGTGTATTTTTTGTAACTTTTAAACTGCTGTTATATTTTCAATCGAACGGAAAAAAGTAAGCTATTCAGCATAGGCTCAACCTTTTATAACATTTTGCTCAATCCGTTTCGGTCAAAAAAAAATGTTGAACTACAAAATAATTTTGTACCATATAATAATAATATAAACCACTGACATTGTTTAATTATGTTACTGTGTAACACATATATGTTAAACAGAATATACAAGATATTTATTACCGGTAGTTGTTAGCGTCGTTGTTAGGGTATTTTGTTTAGTGCTGATTATGGCTTACATGTAATTTGTAGGCTGATTAAAAAAAAAAAAATTGTGAAACATATTTATTAATACATGTATTTTATTATGAATCATGTGGTTTGTTGTTTATTTGTAAAATTTATATTAAGATTTTGAAAAAGTGCGTTCGCGCTTTAATTTAAGATTTTAAAAAGTGCGTTCGCGCTTTAATTTATGATTTTGAAAAAGTGCGTTCGCGCTTTAAATTAAGATTTTGAAAAAGTGCGTTCGCGCTTTATATTAACTTTTTGAAAAAGAGCATTCACGCGCTTAAATTAGAAAATTTTGAAAATTCCTGAATAAAAATCCCTTCAAGTTGTTCGCCCTGTAGCGACTGATTAATAAAAAAAACAAGAAAATCCTTCTAACATATGTATAATGAATCTTGAAAATGCACAGTTAATTTTTATCGCCACCTTTCAAACATTATTTAAGAAACGGTACACAAAAAACTAAAAAAAACTATTTGAAATCAAATGAATAAATTAAAAGGTTTCTGAAAATAAAAATCCAACGAAATTATTTTATTATTTTTAAATAGGCGTGGTGCATAGACTCTTTGTACCACCCCATAGTTCCAGGCCTGTATCCCTCCTCTCCAAATTATGTAATTCATTGCTTTAAAAAAAAAAAACACTTTTGTTCCTACTAGCCCGTTCATATTTCCTGACAATTAAATACTGAATAATGTACTATAATTCAAACAAAATACTTACATTTTGGCTATAATGACAGGAAGATTTGATGGCAGTTATTAAATACGTCAAGACGTTATTGACGTGAAACGTTTTATATATCTGGCAATTATCCTCCCGGAAATATAGTAGGCTACGTCATACTACAGTACAGTTTCGTGGCAACCATTGTTTTACGTTCTCGCTGTTGAACGATTTTGTATCACTGTGAATACCTTTTTAAATTAGGAAGCATGCGCGGTTCCAGGGAGGGGGTGGGCGCCCCCGGCGCCTGACCCCCCCAAATTTTCGGACAATATTTTTCCCTGTATAAACTCTTCAGCTCTCGCAAGGTCGGGCTTCGACACTCCATAGTTGCGCCCCCCCGTTCACAATTACTGGAACCGCGCCTGAGAAGTATAGCAAAAGTACCTTGAAGCCAAAACAAATGATATTCGTTGTTGGAGAGGAGAGGGTAAACGTTTTAAGAGTCTATTTCGTTTCTTTAAAGAAAACCAGACAGTTAAGTTAACAAATTAAAGATGAAGGTACTCATGAGTTCGAATCACAGTTTACGTGTACGGATACAGAGGATGCACTACCAATATTTCGTTAAAAATCTTTTGAATGAGATTTGTATTCTCGCGCCATTTTCATTTTATCTAACATACATCATTCCATAAGATGAACCAGTAGCGGATCCAAAACATCCATTTCCAGGGGCTAAAGAATCCTTTGATTCTTTAATAATAATAATAATAATAATACAAAATTATAATAGTATTTTTTTTTAAATCGCCTCTTTGAACACGCAATCGTGAGTCGTGAACGTTAGATATTAGAGAGTTTTAAATAAGAGTTACACTAAGGAGTCATCACAGTGTTATTTCCGTGTCAGTTGATTCACCTTGGTACAATGGTGTCTTTGAGCCTCTATTTCGCACATAATAAAAAATTTCTGCTATTAAAGAATAAAATGATTGTGCGTATTTTTAAAAGCTTAGATTATTAGCTTGATATTTTTCCCTACAAAGATGTTTCATAGAGATTAAGTAGCAAAATAATTTGAGATGTAAACAAGACTTTTTTTCTTTCATTTTTAAATATAAAACACAGGTATCCTAGAATCTAATCACCGTAATAATATTTATTAAATTCTGAATTTGTCATTTATCACACTATAATATATAAGCAGCTGTGGGATGTAAACTACATAATTGAAAAAATAGGATTCTCTTGGATTCTAGTCACATAAATTTGCAGGAATGCAAATAGATTTTGATAGAATTGGAGGGAAAATGAAGTCTGCTAAATGTTCACGATTTTGGTTTAAAACTAAATGAAGATTTAAAAAATATATATATATCCAGTGCCAACTAGAACGCATGGCGGTCTTCTAATTTTTTTTTTCTTAATTATTATTTTAATTTTGCTAAAAATACTTGATAGCGGAAATTTCTTGATGTTTAAGGGTGTGGTTGTATTCGATTGTTGTGAAGATGTTAAGTTATATGACACTTGTATTACAGGACCCGCGGTGTGCATTTGAAAGTGGGTGGTGAAGGTGGTGTGGGAAGGAGGTGGCGCAACGTGTGTGTGGGGGGGGGGGGGGGAGGGGTTGCACCAAGTCTGAAATATTTTTATTCAGCCAAAAACAATCAAACTTTAGTGATGTTTTTATTTGTTGTCCCCTCCCCACTCCGCGGCCCCTGTATGATCACTTTAAAACTAATGTACAGTTGGCTTCGGTGACCCAGTGGTAAATCAGCGGGTTGAAAGTTGGTAGATACACTGTTCGAATCCCACTGAAGGCATCCAATACCAGCACCAGAATGGCCAATGTTGCGCGGTGCTCTATGTATGTTGACATTTATTTTGGTTAATTGAAGAAAAAACAGAATCGTAATCTCCCAATACATAATTATGCTATCTAATAACCACAGGTATCATTCCTTCAACTTAGAGAAAAACATATATATACATATATTTTTTTTGTTGTTGCTTATTTCTATATAACGTTTAAGCTCGATTCCAAGACAGTTACCTTGACCACGTTCATATTGTTATACCATTAGTAAACCAATGAAGGCGATAGATCCGATGATTCTCAGGCGAACGCTGTACCTCTGAATCATTGTTGCTGGATGCTCAGTGGGTTGGTTTAGGTCAATATCACCAACCAGTGGTCCATAACTGAATTTTTATTTGCGCTATGCTGTCTGTGTGAAAGATTTTGTTTATCCCTACTAGAGATATAATCGGAAAAATAGCCTATGTAGCCAGTTTTTTTTTCAAACACTAAAATTAACCCCAATTCCTGAGCCTGCATTCTTTAAAACCGAACAGCTTGCCAGGGCAGCTCGCTTAAACCTTAGTGGCATAGTGAAAATTATTAATAAAATAAAGTTAAACAAATCTATATGTGATGGTGCAGTCTTGGGTGTACTCATTTTAAGTCCAATCTTCTCCCATTTGTTTGTTTATGTGTTATTCTAACGATCCATTACAAAATACACGTACACCATTTCGTTATTGATTATTCCGTGCACTGTTATCTAATTAGTTGATGTGCTAATGAAGTAATAGGATTAATTATCAATTACTAATTAACAAGAAGAAGGCAGTTTTACGAACTTTATATAAAAAACGATTTTAATGGAAATTTGTTTATATACTCGTGTATATTATGGATTTTGGTATTTAATTTGAATAATTAAAAAACGAAAAAATAAATATATAAATTAACAATAATAATATTAAATAATAATAATAAACCTTTGAAATTCTTCCAGTAAAATGCATATATACGTTTAGTTGAAGAAATTTTGTTTTGTTTATTTAAAGTCATGTATGACTGTCTGAAACAAGTAATTGATCAATGGGCCCACTGAAGGAGATCGATCCATATACCAAGGCACAATATAATTTTTTTCTCTTAACTAGCAAATTGCTAACCAATGTTAAAAAATTATTAGCAATTTTGGTAAAAAGTGTAGCAATAATTTCCAACAATTCGCAGGCTACTTCTAGCAAGCTTTGTGAGAGTACATTACTGAACTTTTAACTGTGCAGTGTTATCAATTCAGGGATTATACATCGGAATATGTGTGTGAGATGATTTGACATCGACAGATGTGTATCAGGTAGAATTAGTTCAGAGATAAAGTGGTGTTTCGCATTTTGCTTTGAACCTATAATTTTGACTCGCAGATCTTTTTTTTCCATCTTTGAATGTTCCAATTAATGTGATTTTTTTCCATGCGTTGACTAAGATTTGATCTTAGTACGTATTAGCCATGAGACCGACAGCGTACCCAGGCCCGTTTACTGTTTTAAAGCTCAAATAACTTAAAACTTCAACAGAAATAAGTTTTACTATAATAGTAACCAGCTGATAAATGAACACAACAAAAATACGAATTTCAAAATATTTATTAAAATATGTATATATAAATATATAACAGATAACAAAAGTTCAACATAGATACAATTCCAAGAACTAAAACTTAAATAACAACACCGTGTTTCATTTATTGTTTGTTTGCTGACACCAACAATATCAATTGTTTTGACTTTCCAGTTTTTTTCGAACAACACTTTTTTTTACAATAATTCAGCTTCTTGCTTATCTCATAAAACTGTTTTAAACAGTCATAAGAAGCTTGCTAACACCATGTACACAGTTTTCCATCTTTATAATACGTTTGTAAAGAATTATCAAAAACATTTTCTGACGACACATCATGCTCACTGACGGATAAAACATCGTCTTTGACAAAAGGGGTTGTAAAAAAGCTATCATCCAGAATTTCACATAAACTGATTTGTTCAGACACACGACGAGAAATCCCGACGACATTGTTATGGTTACCTCTGCGGTGTAACGGATCGGTCTGGGCCATCAGCGGTTTCAGTTGATTATCAAGAATGTTCTGAAGAGCTTCAAAACCAGGACTGCCATCTGTAGGAGACGAATGTCTTCTCTTTTGTTTTGACTTCGGCGATGTGTCGGCATCAAAAACTAACAAGGTTCGAATCTTATACTCACTGATCTGCTTGATAAGTTTACGTACGTGACTTTCCTTTTTGCAACTGCTGCCATTTTCTTTTAGAATTCCTCCCAGGTTAGAGATCAGCTTGTGCTTCCGGTTTCGTTCATCCTGTTCTGCGCACTTCAGTTGATCTAAAACGGAGTCTTCAAGCTGATTTTGACTAGGCATTTTCTTCAGATTTACAATTCTTTCACACTTAAAAGTTTCCTTGTTTAAATCTAATTTTTTCGCGGACTCTAAGACAAAAGTTTTGTATCCAGTTTCTAGTAGATACTTAAAAGGCAGGTTTCTTTATCCAGTTTCTCCTAGTATATGCAAAGGCTGCGTTTTATATACTATTTCTCCTGAAAATGTAACATTTCCTAGCGCAATTTCCTTTTAATGATAATGGTTGACACGTACCGTTCACTTTTTGTTGTTGCTCAGGCTTTCCCGTTAACAACTTGGGGTCCCTGGTGATGAGTCGATGAAAGGGAAGCCCTGGTAACTGCGTCTCTGTTCCCAAGCAGGTGTTATTACGTCACGCAGCGGTTTGATAGATGATCAAAGGAAAGTGTGTAACAGGTGCGAGTAATGTTTTGATGAAAACAAATAGTTGTAGCGTCGGCTAAGCGGTTGGTATGTACATTTAATAGTATTGTTGCAGTCGGCGTGTACTTTAATTAGCTCCTACATTGATTGATGTCCCTTTCTTATTGATTAGGGTCCACTTAACAGCCGTTACTAACGGTTGTGGTGGGGGGAAAACACGCTAATTGGTATATGCACAGGTAAAGAATGCTTGGAAATACGTTTGTGCTTAACAAAAAAAAGAAATCTTTATTTACACTAAGATCACATAAAATGATACAAGAGCACATGGTTTCAGTATGTGCAATATATTTAGATAACAGTTACATAAATTAATAATAAAACAAATTTTAAGATTATAATTTTAATGGATTACGGTGATAACGCTTCTTTTCAGCAGATTAAATTTGGAATTTAGAAATGAATAAAAAAAAAAATGATTGGTTATATCCATATTTGTTTTGTGTTTTGAAATGTTTTGAACATTTAAAAAAAGTTTACACAATTGGCATATCTTGCAGCATGTGTGTTTTAAGACTGTAATGCCAGCCATTTTAAAAATAGTATTTTTGCTATTTGTGTTGTTATTGTTTTGTTTGAATTACTGATCTGCCGAGAAGAAATGGAATAAAAATAAAATTCCATTTTGGATAATTGTTCATTAAAATTTTCCCGACAAAGTTAGAACCAATGATATCTAGAGAATGGAATAAATAACGGGTTTCAGGTAGGCCATGAGACATACCTCCCAAACATTGCAGCCCCGATAGACCTGCCCCAATGGTGTAGTAGTATACTGTGGGACTCACAGCCTGCAGGTACTGGGATCAAAATTTATGTCAAGCATGTCGATGCCGACTCCACCCCAAAGTGTGCTCTGATCAATTTTGATAGTTAGCTAAAGACCGCTCAAACCCCGAATGTAGAATAGATATGATTTATAAAAACAAAAACAGTACGTTTAAAAGAGACATTGATAACATAATTTATGTGAATAACTTAATATTTATTCTGTAGTGTGTTTATTTATTCTGAAAATGTGTCCAATTGAATTTGTAATTTTCGAAATTAATAGCGCTTAAACGCATCAGTAATAATATTTATAAATTTAGCTAATTTCTTTAATATGCCTATCCTATTATTAATTAGGTGTTCACTAAGCTTATATATGTAGGTATTTGGTCGTGTGTAATAGTATGGATGTAAAAATTGTTTACGAGGGTCTTCCAAAAATTTACATATAAATAAAAATGGAACTCGTCTCCAATCTCGTTTATGTTACATAAGGGACATACCAGTAATCTATTTTTCCATAGGATATGATTCCAGCGCTCAGTTTCAACTGGCAAGTTGTGGTTTGACATTCTGAACTTTCACAATACTAGTACATAAATTTTGTGGTATAACAGTAAAGTATTTTTCAAAAGTAAGTTGTTTAAAAAGTTTATAAGTGTTTCCTTTCGAGGATAAAGAAATGCTAGAATTCAAACACCTGTTATTTGTGATAGGTGATCCACAGAGAAAACACTCTACCGCCACATAGGCTACTCTTTTCAATTAGTATCAAGAGGAAATGTATTTGAACCTTTCTGTATAAAACATGTTAAACTAGTACGTACGTACATACATACATACATACATACAATGCTATTTTTATTATAGCCTTCGAAGGGATATATTGGAAAACATATCAGCATTTCCCCCGACCACTTCAAACTTTTACAGGAATATATTTTTTCTTTTGGTTCAAATGTCACGTGGTCATCTGATGAAACTTGAAACTAGGTTTTGGGTCTGTAAAATCTTAAATACGTGATTAATAAGTGCATGTTCAGTGATTTATAGTGATAAGGTGTCCATGTTATAAAAAACAAACATTTTTAACAAATTAAGATAACAATTGAAAATGCCACTCTTAACTTAAATTGAGCATCATATCGTTTTCCAGAAGTTTGATTAATTAAGTGACACTGTTACTGTTGACGTAACATAACGTTTAGCCGTTATCCTCGTAGCAGTTTACATGCTAAAGAAACAAATAAACACTATACCAATCACAATACTCGAATATTGAATGCGTATATCGCGTAGAACAGTGACAATACCTTACATTGTGCAGCATATTTACCAAATTTGAACTCCATTGAATACATTTGCGATATATAAACAATTACCACTGTCAACAAGCATGAACAAATTTCAGCCGTTTTTTTTGGTTTGTTTATTTTGAGATATGAAGCAACAAAATATCTCATATTTACCATATTATCTTCCAAGCCTGTACTGGTGCGGACGTGTCATTTAGGAAAAGATGCATGGTACCCAGGTATCAGCAATTGTATTGTGCTCAATATATCCCAATTTCGTTTCATTCCTAAATATCAGCTAGATGTAATGTATATTTAATTAAATTAATGATCTCACTTCTATAAAGTGTATACTTTCTTTTTTGGTTGAGTATAAATCATTGTGTAGTAATAACACATATTAAAGATTCACACAGACATATCTCAAAAGGTACAGCGCCCACCTGTTATGCGACGGATTGTCAGATCAATCCCTTTCAGTTACTATTTATGTACAAAAATCCATGATATGATGTCCTCTTTTTGAGAAACAGCATATAAAAGATATATTGCTGCTAATCGAAAAGTGTCGTCTATGTAGCTAACGAATTGCAAACATTGTATGATTAAAATCTAACAGCTGTTGCATAAGTTGCTGAATAACCAATGTCCTGGAGTATCACTAAACAAGCAATCCGTTCTGTTAATGGAGTTTAATACCTGTCTCTGTAGTGGTTAGGTTACGAACTCAATGTTGGTAGGTGATGCATTCGAATCTTACTCGAGGTTTGGGATTTTTAATCTTAATACCAGATAATACCAGATCAAACCCAGAACAGTGTCAAGCAAGGATCAGTGGAAAGGTGAACAACTATTTGAAATGTCCAGTTGGCTTCAGTAATTACATCAGATCGTTTTTGTTTCGAATGCGTCTTATGGTCAGATGGTTTCTGAAGATCAACGAAAAGGCTTTCAAATCTTTCAGGAGTGGTATAATATAACCGTGATGAAACAATGTCTATGCTATGATTATCTGGGTTATTTAAAATAATAAAAGAGATTGACGCCGAAAGCTGAAGCAGAAGCAACATTGGTGGATATTAAGGAACAAATCACCTATTATTATGTCAAGTACGTCCAGTATGTCATAGATTTGTCTTTAATTTCGGTTATATCAGAAATAACAAATCCGATGTGTTGGTGTTTCTGCACCAGGCAGGGCGTAAGGGATATTTGCGCAAACCGCGAGAGACAGTAGTTATGATGTGTGCCTATGAAATGATCACCCACATACCTACTGTTATTTAATCATCAAACTTGGTTAGCTTACGTTGACCACCCACATACGATTTCCTAATCAGGAAAAAGATGATCAGTATCAGTTAATCTTTGTCCTCTTAGACCATAACGTAAATCAATATTACTAAAATACTACTTCTTTTACGAGGATCACAAGCAGTAATTGATCTGGCCACAAATTGTAAGGGACGGTTTTTCAGTGACACAAACCCCTCAGCGTTGAATAACTAAATTATGGTTAATAGCATGTTTTCATCTGTCATCAAACTGTAATCGTCATCATCAGAATATAGTTTATTTTGATCTATCTATTTTTGTAAGCTTGCAAAATAAATTATATAATCGATGTGAGGTTTAACCAGCTTGTAGTCATTATAACTATGCCAGATCAAACAACGATCACTTCCAAGATGTTTAGTATATATAAAATAGTGGAATTTGAACTTACTGCACCAACGATCACTTCCAAGATGTTTAGTATATATAAAATAGTGAAATTTGAAGTTACTACACTGATTCGCGTTATTTCCTAATAGATAGATGTCAAAATTTTACTCTTTTGTTAATTTAGTCTCGATGATATATTTCTAAAAAAATAATATTAGCTTAATAATCATAAAATTTTAATGTAAAAGACCATACTAATGACAAAGTGGAGCGGGATGTAGCTTAAACGGATAGCGTGCTAGCCTGTGCAGCAGTCGGTCTTTTGGGCTATTTTCCGTTCCAACCATTGGTCCACAACTGGTTTATCAAAGGCCGTGGTATGTGCTGTTCTGTCTGTG
>JAULBS010125797.1:0-13789 GCA_032355785.1 Symmetromphalus regularis
TCAATGGCATATCTATTCAAATAATATGGTTGTTTATTCTATATATTGCATTATTAAATTTTAATTAAAAATAATTGCCTGGTGATTGTGGAAAACGTAACAAGAACATGTTTTTGATTCTGTGCTCAAAACGGGTAGACCATTACAAAATGGATATAGGACTCAGATATTTCCCCACCAAATAATGTTTTTTAATTTAAAAAATTTTAAAGGTGTTTTTTTTATTGTTTCTTTTAAATTAAACTATAAAAAATAAATTGTAAAATACCCCCTGAAAAAAGGGTCATAGACGAAGGCCTACATGAAACAAACAACACATTAATTTAATATATTTTGTTTTTGTTGGGTTCACTTCTCCCATTTTTATCACACTTCTCCCATTTTTATCACACTTCTCCCATTTTTTTCAAACCTCTCCTCTTTCTTATGGGAAGGGAGAAGTCACTTCTCCCACTTTTTCTATCCTAGATTAGTGCCTGAGGTCATGAATGCTTTTGCCTTTAGCTGGACCAGACATATTGAATACTTCTGTGTCAAATAAATAAAGAATAGTTAATTAAAAATGTATTATATTGACTTTACCCTACTAAATTTTGAACGAGGGATTTCCACGAGACTATGCTCAGTGGAATTCCCCATTCAATCTTAGCAGGATCAAGCCAATAATTTACATCTTTAACGGGTTTTCATCATACTGTAATCTAACAAAATTAAGAAAAGAAGCCATTTATTCTTGTTTTCATGACAAAATTGTACAATTAATCCAAGTAAACATAGTTTTGTGACCCCCAATTTACCATAATGACATCATATACATGTTACAGTCAATGTGTCAACCAGTCATTTGGCGAAATGACTGAAATTATCAGTCATTTGGTCAAATGCCTGTGACCGCCAGTCATTTGGCCAAATGCCTAAAATTTCCAGTCATTTGGCCAAATGACTGAAAATGAGTGCCCTCAGTTTGACAGATTGCCTGATTGGGAATTTTGAATTCAGTCAAAAAAAAATGTTCATGTTTTGTTTGTCTATAATTTGACAGATTGCCTGAATGGGAATTTATTTCAGTCATTATGTCAAATATTGAAAACACTTTTTTGTTTTGTACTAATCAGCCTGTGTCCTTTAAGCAACACTAAGATTACACTTTGTGAACAGTCCTTACAACTGTTATTTTAACTTTACAATAGGGACTGCTTGGTGATAAATTCTTACAACTGTTTATTTTACATCTTCATGGAACATCCAAATCCCTTGGCCTTTAAATAGTTGGGCCATTATGGTTCAGGTATCAGTTGTCAGTATGGAGCTTTCAGTAGAAGATATGTTCAAAAATGAGTTACATATAAGAAATATGAATCTCTGAAAAAGGTACTTACACCAAAAACAGAGTACTTTTTGTTGATAAATGAACTGAAGCATTCAAATGAACAATCATCAGCTAAGTCACACCAAAGTTATTATCTTCTGTCCAAGTATGAGATTCTTCAGTGTGGTGATGTTGAAAAGTTGGTAAGATGTCGCAAATCCAACGATGACCCGATACAGTATTATGTGCACATGGAAGAGACATTTGATGTTATCAAACGTACCCACATTGCCACTGGTCACAGCGGTCGCGATCGAATGGTAAAGGAGTTAGGCAAGAAGTATGCCAATGTTACCAGGAATTCTATTGAACTGTTTAAGTCAATGTGTATTGACTGTCAGCGTCAACGTGTTCGACTGATGACAAAGGGTGTGGTTGTCCGACCGATCTTGTCTGAGTTCTCCACTCGTGGCCAAGTAGATCTCATCGATATGCAATCGTTACCGCATGGTTCTTTCAAGTGGATTATGGTGTATCAGTTTAATTTCTTCGTCAAACCAACAAAATGGAGTCTCAACATGGTGGTCAGGGTTTCGTCAAGTGTGATTGGAATGAACCTAAGAGATGTCGGAGTAAGCGATGTGCTTGTTTCAAAAATAATGTTTTGTGTAATAGCAGATGTCACAACAGCGTAAATTGTTTAAATAGATGAAGTATGTATTATGTGTCACCAATGCATTATACTGGTAAATTTGTTGTTACATTTATTTGATTATTCATTTTTGTTATAATAAACATAAATACAGATGAAACATAGTTTAGTTATTAGAAAAACCCCAAGAAATACCCTTTAGTCATTTGGCTAAATGACTGGAGGTCATTTTCAGTCATTTGGCCAAATTACTGGAAATTTTAGGCATTTGGCCAAATGACTGGTTTGACACATTGACTGTAACATATATACATCATAATTGAAAAAGTAATAACATAAATAAATAAGAAAGTTTGTTATATTTACTACAAATAACAAATACATGTTAAATTTCTTGCATTAAAAACAGATAAATTCAATGCACACTATTTAAATATTAGAAAACAACAGCAAAAGTGTGCAAACATGTATCCAACTGATAACATCATTCTGTTGTCAATATCATGTGACTTGCAATAAACTGCTGTTATCAGTTTATGACTATGCTATTTATGAAGAACTTACTGTGGAGAGGAGTTTATGTGATGAATTACTAAATATCCAAAATCTAAAGTTTTATTCAAAAGACAAATATTAACAGTATGTCCTGAAGAACAAAAAACATATACCACTTACCAGGTGAATTTTTACAATTATAGTAAAAACAATTAGGCAATTATTTTAAAAACAGTAGTTTATTAATAAACTTTCATCATAAAATGTCACAAAAACCAGTGATTGCAGGATAAATGAAAGCAAATACATCTTTATAAAAACTATTATGTGACATAATAAACAGAAGCCTACACTCATTCCCAGGTGATACTGTTATAGGACTTTAAGAACTTGGAATGCGTGTTTTAAATCAAATTATGATACAGATCTCTTAGGCTCGCTTCTCATTAACGCGATTTAGCATGCATTTCCACGCGCTGAAATGAAGAGGCACTGATTTTCTGTGATAATGGAATTGCGGAAAAACCCATCTGAAACGGAATTTCTGATTTTTTTGGAGAACATTATTACTTGTCTCCAAATAGAGCAGTTTATTAATTACACAGATTTTCCAATGTCAGTTTGAAAACAACAAAAAATGGTCGATACTAGACTATACTGACATCTGTATGTGTTATGACAAATTAGTTTGGCCCACAGATGATCACCAGTTGTTTGCTTCGTATACTTCTGTCGATTTAACAGAAAGAACCGGACGTTTTTTGTAGTGTAAAAAAAATAAAATATTCTCAAATTCTCCGACAGTTACCCTAGTTAAAGATTTATTACATATTTTGGGTCAATTTATTTACAATATTTATCATAATTTAAAATGATGAAAACTGGTTTTCACATTTGGTAAATAAATGATACAATGAAAGTCAGTTTTATATGATCGATTCTAATTATCGAAGATTTTTGCAAAAAAACTATAAATTACCGATCTCGATGTGATCACCTGTTAAACATGTTTCAATACACGTAGTTGTTTGAGGGGAGGAGGGGGGGTTCGTGCATGCCTAATGGATAATATTTCAATGGAACACAAAATAAACTTATAAAATGTACTGAAACGGAAAAAACTGAATTTCGTAAATTCTGAAACGGAAAAGGGGAATATCTGAAATGGAAAATCAGTGCCTCTAGAAATGTGCGTTTACATATCTGTGTTTTTGCAAGCAGATTCCTACACACAATATGATGTCATCGCACTACTTACCTAGACAAAAACAAATGTCTTCCATTATGGAATTTGGTCTGCTGTTCTATTTATAAAGAAAAACACATGACACATTTATATGATACAGTACCAATAGCAGTATCGCTATGTCATATTTACTGGATGTACGAAATTTTACAAAAAGACTAGAACACTGGATTTTTACCACCTTGTCAAGGAGTTGGAAATTAATTCTGAAAAACACCATGAGTACTGGAACATGTCCTGAGTTTTGTAGGACCAGTTATCCAGAAGAGATATGTATATGTGCAGTGCACAATA
This sequence comes from Symmetromphalus regularis, assembly GCA_032355785.1. NCBI lineage: Eukaryota > Metazoa > Mollusca > Gastropoda > Neomphalida > Neomphalidae > Symmetromphalus > Symmetromphalus regularis. Next base: position 3,997 of record JAULBS010125797.1, read on the forward strand.
TTTCACGCGAACCGCCATTCAGTTTGTGTGTCGGTTACGTTGTGGCCTCAGAAATTAAAACTTGCAAACTTCACGATTACAAGAAGTATATTCTAGCAGACGTATTACTGTTTTAGACTGATTTTTATATACTTGATGCGCAGCAAACCAGTAGACAACGTTATGTTTGAGCTAAAAATTATGTATTTCAATTAAATTTTAATGTAACTTTGCAGGCACTAATCTAAGATAGAAAAAGTGGGAAAAGTGACTTCTCCCTTCCCATCAGAAATGGGAGAAGTTTGATAAAAAATGGGAGAAGTGAACTCCCCAAAAACTAAATATATATATATATTTTTTTTTTTTTTTTTTTTGTCATGTAGGCCAATGACCTTTTTTCAGGGGGGGGATTAAAAAAATAATTTTTATATTTAAATTAAGAATTTTTTTTTAACTATTAAACTTTCTTTTAATAATAATTTAATTTTGTTTTTATTTTTTAGTTTAAATTATTTGGTGGGGAAACCTCTAAAACATGTTCTTGTCTCTGTGTCCATATTTTAGCAAGACTAAATTAAAACCGTGCATGCAGACCAATCTCCAATGGTTTTAAACATAACATTAGATCAACAGGCGACACGTTTTTAAGTGCATCGAGCAAAGTAACTGGAATTCTTGTTCATACTACATAACCGAACAAAGATCGACAAGGTCTATTCTGCATTACCAGAAATAGCCGATCATTGACAGGGGACAAAAAACACGTGTCATGTGAGATTTGTTACTTGGTTGTAATGATTAGTTAGTGATGTTTTGGTTGGCATTACAAATCGGTGTCACTGTCAGACATTAGTTATTGGGATTTGTTTTTCACTTTACTTTGAGCAAAATATTACGGCGACTTCGACTTCTCATTACTGCTAATGAGTCGGCGACTTGAGTGAACTTTCAGTGAAAAAAACCCACATTTCGCCGACTAGATTAGTGCCTGATGAATACTGACCGGAAACTGATTATAAGTGATACATATCATCATGTATATTAATATGTTAAACCTAAGAGGTGGACGATTCCACTTGCTATTATATATGAGAAATTGCTTTATAAAACCGGTAGATGATATTTTGGCAATAGAGATTTCGGCAACACACCAGTCTGAACCCAGACATTACGGCCAAATTTATAAAGAATACCCAATAAAGATTAAAAAAATTATTAAGTAGAACTTAACCATTGTTCATTAAATTTATTCAATCCACACATTCAATACCCATTAAAGTTCAAACATTTTTGAAATATTACATTCACTAAAATCACTTTAAAAATTATTCAGTCCATACATTCAATTCATTGTCCACACATTAACTGTTGGAAAAAAATATTTTCCTTTGTAATCACAAACTCGACTGTTGCTCTCTTTTACCATGTACTCTATAAAATGATGTCAGTGACTGGTTGCTAGCAAAGTAAATATTCTTTTCATTTGCATATTATTAATTAGTAGGCCTAGCTATACAAACCTTTTTATTTGCACACAAAAGCAGATAGAAAATGTTTCATTATATTTATAATCAAATAAAAAATCTCCAATAATTATGTTTAAGTAGTGTTTTGATCTTATTAAGTTGTTTTGATTTATACAAAAAGGTGATAAATCTATGAATCTGACACCAGTTCAAAAACCTGTTGTAGTGATGGGACGTAGTTTTTAGTGATCACTTTTCTAAAATATTATTATTTTTAATCTGTTTTACTATTACAGGAAAATGTATTATTTAATATAAATTTAGCATTTTCATTTTCTTTAGTTTTAAACAACAAAAATGATCTTGGTTTTATTCTGTAATAAAACTAATATCAGGGTAAAAAATAGCAGCTCAGATTCAGAATGTGTTTTCATATATATTATTATATGCTTTAACTGGAAATGTAGCTTGTCCTCTGTGTAGTTTTAGCTAATTTCAGCTGGTCTATGGATAGCTAACCCACATTAATTTTGAAACTTGATTATGTTTTTATAGCTTTAAGTGCAATCTCTGTCTTAACTTAATGTTATTATTATTATTGTTTTGGCATGACACAGTTGTGAAATAACATTTCTATTTAACATTCTTATTAGGCTAAGTCATTATGTACTTATGTATCTGTTATGTGATGTGAAATGTACACCAACTTTATGGAATTGTCTATAACGTTTTTAATATTTAACCATTTAAAAAGTTAATTAATAATCTGTTATGTGATGTGAAATGTACACCAACTTTATGGAATTGTCTATAACGTTTTTAATATTTAAAAAGTTAATTAATAATTTAAAAAAAAAGAAAGAATTATTGAAATGAATCTGATATTTGACATTAATGATCATTTACCTTGGATTATCTTGTAGTGATAGCCATGAAGAAAGCAAAAACCTCTGTACAGAAGTCAGCATCTGACACTTGCAATGTATCTGAACAACCAGGCATGAAACTGTCCAAGTCTGATTCAGTTGCTCTTAGTTCTCAGGGACAGTCAAAACAAGTTGTCTTGAAAAAGCCATATCTGAGCAGAAGTCAAGAAAATTTATCTAGTACTGGATTGCTAAAAAAGAAAATAGGATTAGAGCAAAATCCAATCAACAAGAGCAGTGCGTCTGAAATATTTAAAAAACCAGGTGTCAGGAGTGTGGTTAAAGGTAATGAAAACATGATTTTAAAAGAAAAGCCACTGGAGAAAAATATAATGTTTGCTAAACCCAAATCTCTTAAGGTTGTGTCAGCCATGAGAAAAGCTTCGAGTACTCAGTCTATAGACAAGACTGGAACTACGTCATCTTCAAAAACACATTATTTGACTAATAAAACACAGGCAATGAAGAGGGCCCAGAGCTCACAGAATGTAAGTAAAGACAAGTTTACCCGGAAACGTACTTCTGCACCAGCTGATGTTATGGCATACAATGCAGAATTATTGGCAAATTTTGAAAAGGACAAGAAGAATCTAGAATCTAGGATTTCTGAGTTGACTAAAATTACAGAGAATCGCAAAGCTGACATTGAAATGTATAAGTATGAGATTAAGGCATTTAAAGACAAAGAAAAAGAATATGACGATGAACTGGATCTTCTGCGTGGCCAAAATAAAAAGTTACGAGAACAACTTGATGAATTAGGCATCCCTATTGAACCTATAACTGATACTGAGAAGCTTTCTTTGTTAAAAAAGTGTGGGAGCTCGTCTCGATCGGCAGCTGGTTCGGACACACATTTGCCCACTAGTCTTAGCTGTGATAGTTTAGGAAATAGACTCTGTGCAACAGACAGATCTACCTCTGTTACACCATCCGAAACTAGTCTGTCATTGTGTGATCTGTGTGGAACTCCAGACCACCCTTCAGTGCTCTCACTTGATCCATCTAACTGGGACAAGCAGAGCTGTAAAAGCAGGGACAGTGATGGTTTGAGTGAAATATCAGTGGCATGTCTCACGGAGAGGATACTGCGTATGGAGGAGACCAACTATAGTACAACAGAGGAGCTTCAAGCCACTCTGCAGGAGCTTGGAGATTTGCAGGATGCCGTCAATGAGCTGACAGACGAAAATGAAAGATTAACTGATGAAAAGTCTGTTCTGCTTGAGTCTCTGTGCACTCAGACACAGAAGTTGTCCAATGCTCGCATTCAGGTGGAGCAGTTGAAATGTTTAATGTTAAGTGGCAACTTACCTGAGAAATCAGACCGTGAAGTTCATCTGCTAGATTTGCTGAAAAGTGCTCAAGAAGAAAAGGAGGAAATGATAAGGAAGCAGACAGAGCTAGCGAACACTCTTCATACAGTTGACGGAGACTTTTGTGAGAGCCAGGATGTGATTGATGCAATGAGAGACAAAATGCATCTGATGGATTGTCAGCTCAACAGTTATTGTGCTGAAAAAGAATTAAGTGATCAACATAAAAGTGAGATGAAGGAACTCATTGCAAACCAGCATATTGAGATAAATCATTTAAAAGAACTGCTGGAAAATGAGAAAACAAAATTCCAGGAGTTACAGCAGTTCAATAAGGCTGAAGATAAGACTGACATGGAAGAATTGTTGGTCAATGTCAGACAAGAGAAAGCTCGTGCTGAAGAAAGCCTGGCTAATATTAAGGAATCTCTTGCTCATAGCCAGTGTGAAGTGGCAAAACTTAAAGAAATAATCCTCTGCCGTGAAGAGGAAATTAAAGCTACGAAAAACAATGCCAAGATGCAGATTAGTGGTCTTGAATATAAGGTAGAGAAACATGAATTGGATAGCAGTGAAATGAAGCGAGAAATATCCATCCTCAGAGAGCACATTGATCAGCTAGAACAAGACAGTGATCATTACTTGGAGCAGGATAAGACCCACAAACTGACTATCGCCTCCCTTCAGGATGAGCTCAAGAGTGTCCAAGAACAGAAGACAGAAATTGAGAACCAACTGGCAGAATTCAAGTCGAAATACAGAGATGAGTCTGAGGACTGGAGGCAGTTTCAGAAGGATCTTCAGGTGGCTGTTGTCATTGCCAATGATTTCCGCACAGAAACACAGCAAAGCATGGAGCAAATGAGGTCAGAGAATGCTTCCCTCAGAGAAACTATTCACAACCTGGAAAGTAAGCTCAGCAAGCAACGTGACGAATTTGAAATTCTTAGGTGTCAGAAGGACAGTAGGAATAGTGTATCTGCCAAAATCCTGACATCAGCCGAGCTAAAAGGAAAGGTTTTGTCATCAGTGGACAAGGAACTGTCAGTTCTGAGGGAAGGACAGAGACTGGATGCAAAGAGTCAGAGTTTATCTGTGAAGACCTTAATCCAATCCCTGGAGGATCAGATAGAGAAAAAGAGTGGATGTTCTTCACTTCACACCAGCCACAATGTCTCACCCAGAAGCTCTTTGTCAGCAGATATGGATGATTCATTCAGTGCAGTACAGGAGATGCTCAAATCTTCAACTTCTGCATCACCTCAGCACAGTCCATGTGAGAGTGCAAGTAGTCCACAGGCAGACTTTCAGCTTCGATCCTTGTTGAGGAAAGCACCAGAAAAGTCTTCTCCCCTCCAGAGACATTCCTCTCCTGTGTTGTGCTTTCCTGACAGTCTTTCTCCTGTGGAATCAAAGAAAACATCACATTCATTTGAGAGATCTAGTGAGTTCAAAGTTTCTCCTGCTATAACGTCCATTCTCCAGAACAGAGGACCTCCAAGAAGAAATAGTGGACCAAAGTAAGTGTCTTTATTAGTTGAAATGCATTGTAAATTCTTGTTTGTTATTTATTGATTCACATTTGATAATTTATCATGTTCATTCATTTCCAGTGATAGCATCGGATTCAAAACAAGAAATTATCATGGTTGAAATGTAATATCCTTGTTGATTGAGTGTGAAAATTATCAGAAAATGCACACTACTGGTGTTTGTCTAAAAACAATTCATGCTGAGCTTCATCTCTAAATGACTTCTGTCAACAGACGTGTTTTCATTTAATAATTATTGTTAGATGTCTGTCAAAACAAGTGTTATTTGAATGTTATTCAATTTTATAATCACCTTAGTTCTGATGCTGACCGGAAAGACAGTTCAAAAGATCCATTGGCCACTTTGGCAAAGCAGATGGGAGGAACAAAGAGAAACGCTCTTCTCAAGTGGTGTCAGCAGAAAACTATGTTCTATAGTGTATGTACATTTTTATTTGTTTTATAGTAATAGTTGGGATGAATTTATCTTGTATATGACTGGGTAGTTTGAAATTAAGGCAGTACTGGACTGTTAGAATTTAAGACAAACAACTGGGTAGTTTGCAATTAAGGCAGCACTGGACTGTTATAATTTAAGACAAATAACTGGATAGTTTGAAATTAAGGCAGCAATGGACTGTTAGAATTTAAGACATACAACTGGGTAGTTTAAAATTAAGGCATCACTGGATTGTTAGAATTTAAGACACACATCTGAGTAGTTTGAATTTAAGGCTCACAGATTGGCAATTTTGATTCAAGTTGGATTCATTTAAACAGTTTGAATTTAAGATAGGCATAACATTCTTGAATTTAGGTCCGACTTAATTAGGCAGTCTAAATTCCTGAAATTTCTTTGTTAAAAGATTAAGTAATTTTCTGTATAATGTAATTTATATTTATAGTCTGTGCCAAAAATGATGTCATTTATTATGTTATTATTGCAGGGTGTTGACATCACAAACTTCAGCAGCAGCTGGAATGATGGCCTTGCATTCTGTGCTCTCTTCCACAGCTACATCCCCCACAAGATCCCTTACAAGGAACTTACTTCAGAAGACAAGGTAGATTACTCCCAACATGTTTTGCTACAATATATTCTGGTATTAGTGTTAAGTTTCTCATTATAATCAGTCTGATGTAATTTAACCTATAAAGATATATGACTTGATCTTGTATGTCTGTTCATGGTTAAACTGTTGTATTTTGTTTATTTTTTTTCAAGTCTTATTCTTATTATAATTTATATGTACCTGAATTTTTGATGATAAATAAAAGCTATCAGTCACTGGAAAGTTCTTTTCATTGTTGAGATAAAAGTTGGCACTTTATGTTTTATAAAGCTGTATTAACTCATTTTCCCAGTTTATAGAGAATGGGATTTTTACTGATAAATAATGAATTTCTCAACTACTAATACTGGAAAATCAAAAATGTATTCATCAGCACTCTCATAACCTAAGTGCCTACTTGTAAGTCTCTCTTTTTTTTGAGAAAAAGGAAAAAAAATAACTGCTGCTGTTACCTGTCAATGACAGTTTATTAACCATTATACAGGGCGACCAAATCGAAGGGATTTTTTTTCGGAATTTTCAAATTTAAGTGCGCAAACGCTCTTTTTAAAAAAGTTAATTTAAAGCACGAACGCAATTTTTCAAAATCTTAATTTAAAGTGTGAATGCACTTTTTCAAAATCTTAATATAAATTTTACAAATGAATAACAAATCACGCGATTCATAATAAATCTGTTACATGTCACCAAAAAAAATTCTAAATCAGCCCACAAATTACATGTAAGCCATAATCAGCACTAAACAAAACACCCTAAATATTTGCACTTTATATCAAGTTTAAAATAAATGTGTACATATGTAGCGTAGAGCAAGCATTTTTTTAAATGTAATTTTTTATTACCTTTTTTGGTGTAAACTGAAACAAATGAATCTAATTAAAAGAAAAATAATCAAATTGTTTAAATTTTTCATCTAAAATTGTCTTCAGCCCAACTGTGAACATGACCTGTTTACTGGTATTGCAGAGGCCATTTTCTAACTTTGACAACAAAGCGTCCATACCTTACCACAGTAAAATAAAACAGTTTAATAACAAATAAAACATATCACCATTGTACTTATTGTCTTATCTAGCCGTGTTCCAAACATGATTAAGTTTGATCTAATCCTGTGTTTTTAATCCCTTGGAACACCTTTCTACAAGATGTTCAAGCTAGCATCGTACTCTCTATATTCGTGGTACTTAACGAAATATGGATAAACATTGTTCTCTAACCAAGTTGTTTCGTTACTTATTGTCTGTTGTATAAAATAATACCACAAAAGACTCCAAAATGTATTTTTTTCAACCAGAAATAAATGTCTACGAACAATTTTTTTCCATATTATGGCTTCAATTTACTTTTTTGTTAAACGAATTTCATTAATCAACTGACAAGACCAAAAACCAATAGGAATTTGCATTTGTTAAACGTGCATAACTCTATTATAGAAAATACACTGTTCTCGGGAAAGTTAGATTGCGTATTTCTTCTCGGTAATTTAATTGAAAATGGTCGGTTAGAGATTTTTGGGTATGGTATTTGAACAAAATTCTGGGTATTTGGTAACAATTCCAAAATTCCAGGTATTGGTTAAAAATTCCAGAGTTTTCAGAAAATTCCAGAAAGGTGGTCACACTGATTATAATAATTATCATCAAGTGGGTTAGGAAGTGCACAATGGCTTAGGCATTTTTACAACTCATAGCAAGTGTTATAAAGGGTGAGTCAGGCTGAAAATCACAAAAAGGGCCAAAAAATTACTTAGGTTATGAAGGTCACGACATTCTTACCATCATCTCCATTCAGATCATTTGCATAAATTTGAAATGTAGTGCAATATTTAATAAAAACACTTAAATACTTGTTTTACTGTTTTTCAGAAAAGAAATTTTACATTAGCATTTGAAGCTGGGGAAAGTATTGGAATTCCTTCCTCTCTGGTGAGTAAAAACTTCTGCTGTATCATTTCAAGTTTGTTAGATTAATATTATAAGAAATGTTTAAGAATTTGTGCAAAGAGATATAGGTATAAAGGAATACTGGTTTATTTTCAGTATTAATTATAGAAAGACATGGTTCTAACTTAGTAGGTTTTACTCACAAGATAGAACCTTGTAATTAAAGGGACATGACATGTAGATTGGAGAGAATAATTGTGTTTTTAATTGTTGGTTGAGAAAAATATTTATAGCATAAATTGTCAAATGACTGTTTCAGGTTTAATAATTAGTAATGCTGCTATTATTTATCTTTCTGCACTTGATATCACTTGATTTGCTAATTGAACACAGGGAAGATAAATCTCAGTAATGATCAACATTGATATATTTAGCGCCATATTTACAAGCCTGGAAATAATGTTTTGAGACGTGCCTGTCAAAATATCCAATGTCAGTCAATTTATGCCAGTCGAAAACGTACCTGTCACCAAATTAAATAGAAATTTATACAATTTATTTTTGAAATAAATAAATATTAGTTTTAAAGAAAAAAGTTTTTTTTTTTTATTGCACACCTCATCACAGATACTTCAGCTTTCGAATTTTCTTCATGTTTCAACCACATGAGCACATTTGTTTGTACCAAATCATCACTTACTCCGTATACGCAAAAATAAACGTGTGAATAAAATGTGCTGCAAATTCAAAAAGGCGCGAACTTATTTCCAGTTTGGCTATAAACTTTAAATTCGTAATACATTCAACAAGTTATCGACATTTCGTACAAATGCGGATTTCAGTTTTCTTTGTTTTTACAAAATGTGATTATTCATCAATAATTATGAATATTCTTAGTTAATCTGAACAGTAACTTGAAGTTATTTGTCAAAAAAGTTGCATCATGCATGTGTTCAATAGTTAACATGTCTTATCAGAAATATATATAACACATGTATAGTATGCAGATAATGTCAAAGAGTATAAATGAAACAACTCAAAAGAGTTTGGTAAATGTTCCTTTTTTATTATTGGGGGACGTGATCACAAAAATAATTCCTCACGAAAATGTAAAATGAAAGCTCAATTGCAATTTTTTTACCTGCGAAAGTAATTGCACATAACGTGCAGTTCCATGGGGGGGTGGCGCACTCCCCACCTAATTTTCGGGCAAGGAAAACATTCTTGTAAAACCCTAAGCGCAAGTACAGGCCAATGCAGCAATTACAAGTCCCATAAACACTTCTCCAAAGTTGCGCCCCCCCCTCTCCTATTCACAATTGCTGGAACCGCCCCATCATAAGGTACTGGAACGTTGTATTCTAACAAGCTTCTTCTCAAAAGTCAGAGGGGTTGAATATACGGTATCAACAGAACTACAAGTGATGGGAGGCTATGGTTTTGTTGAAAAACAATGCGATTTTGTTCAACATCTTGCATTCATGACCAATCACATGAAAGCACAAGCCTGACATCACATATTTTAGTAGCATATCCAAATACCATTTACACCACTAATTCTATATTATCAACCGATATCATTTAATGACACTGATGGGGGAAGGGACAGGTGGACGTT
>JAULBS010125808.1:0-13789 GCA_032355785.1 Symmetromphalus regularis
GAGAGAGAGAGAGAGAGAGAGAGAGAGAGAGAGAGAGAGAGAGAGAGAGAGAGAGAGAGATAGAGAGAGAGAGAGATTTTTAATTTGCAGGTTTAAAAAATACAGACTGTTTCAGGTGCATGAATCTGCAATTCTGTCATTTTAAAATTTCCTTTATTTTAAGATGCCTTCACCAGTGAATTCAACAAATATCTTGAAATGTTAGATTTATAAGTTTAAAATACACTCAGTTTTAGATATACGAATCTACAATTCTGTCGATTTTAATTTCTCCAATTTTAAAATGCCTTCACCAATACATGTAGTAAGTGCAAAAAAGTTAAAAACTCTTTAAGAATTATCTTAAAAGTTTAGATTTATAAGTTTTAAATACACTCAGTTTTAGATGCACAAATCTGCAATTTTTAAATTTCTCTAATTTTAAGATATCTTCATCAATATATGTAGTGAGTGCAAAAGAGTGAAAAGCGCTTTATTAATTATCTCAATTTTTTTATTTATAAGTTTAAAATATACTCAGTTTTAGATGCATGAATCCGCAATTCTCTTGATTTTAATTGCTGCAATTTTAAAATGCCTTCACCAATAGTAAGTGCAAAAGAATGAAAATCTATTCAACAGGTGTTTTATTCCCTTCTGTTTTGAATTTAATTTATGCAAAGTTAATTGGCCATAAACAGTTTTGATAGGCTGTGGTCTGAAGCACAACACAAGCTATATTATGCCGTGGATTTTAGGAGAGCGCTTAGGGTAAGCCAACAAGACTTACTTGTGTAAAGTTCAGACACAGGGGAAGACGTCAACTGCCCTAAAGAGATAAATAAGTCACTAAGTTCTAAATGTGATACAATATATCATTACTACACAAGGGAAATTACTCTGCTCACAAAGGCAGAGTAATTTCCCCCTGTCTTGGTGTATGATGAAAATATATGCAGTCTTTTAAATGCAACAGTAACAAATGTATTCTACTGCATGCCAATCAAAACGTTGTGTGCGTTGTTAATGTTTAAAAGCGTTAGTTAATAGTTAAACAGAAAACATATTCACCACACCCAGGAATCGAAGACCACATTAACACTTTCATCCCTAAACACCGCTACAGACTGGCCCAAATCAATCTATTTAGGCTTTTCAATGCAGTACTCGGGGCAGAAGGGTTAAAGCATTGCATTGGTGGTAAAAAATAAAACCTACAAAGTATTATGAGTTAACTGTCTTTCGTTTGAAGGATTTCAAAATCAGACAGCTGTGACCGACTTACTAACATCGGGCTCGTTTTAAATGACACCTACTATAAGTTGTCATGGTTACACAGAGATAACTCTACCTGCTTGTTATCATCAAAGTAGTCAACGTTAGCAGCGTTAGAAGGAATTGGTAAAGCGGGGACCGGCGAAGCCGCAACTACTGAAGGCTCAGTTGGAGCAACCACCAGCGAGACTGTCATTCAAATGTTGCCATGACAACAAATGCAATAAGGTGCAGGTGAAGCAGACGTACATGCAATTTGGCACAAGCAGTACACAGGTTAATTGAAGTCAGTATGAAACAAACCAAGAACAAATAAAAATAAAAATGAAAATATTAAGGTTAATGTGCAATAAATAAATAAAAAAACCAAGCAAACTATTATGTAGTTGACTTCTGGCATATGCTACGGTCCCATTATCATTTTTCACATGAAACAAATGTACATAATTCTATCAATAAGTAATTAAGAACATTATTCCCACAACCAATGCTTTAGTTACAATCCCACTTCCACCTTACATAACTATGATAATGCCCCTTTAAATTCACAATGCATTTTACCTTAAAATATAAATGTAATCCCATTTATCCTCTCGGACAAACACTAAACACCCTCCTCTTTATTCCCCATAAAGAATCACATTCATATATTCTAATCACCATTGGTATTAAACCATTTATAGTAAAGCAGCTTCAGTTAAGAGCCAATTAAACCCAAAATGCTGAATAAAAATTCCCTTTCTATATTAAAGATGTCGAGAATTACAGAAAACACAAATAATGTTATTTTCTTTCTTCTGTGATCATCCTAGTCTACCCAATACAAATGTTATTTTCTTTCTTCTGTGATCATCATAACATACCCAATACAAACAATGTTATTTTCTTTCTTCTGTGATCATCATAGTCTACCCAACACAAAAAATCTTATTTTCTTTCTTCTGTGATCATCCTAGTCTACCCAATACAAATAATGTTATTTTCTTTCTTCTGTGATCATCATAGTCTACCCAATACAAATGTTATTTTCTTTCTTCTGTAATCATCATAGTCTATCCAGTACAAATGTGACTTTCAAGTTCAGATAATTAACATAAAATTTAGTTCAGTCAAATGTCAACATATGCCAGAAATATACTGTAATACTTGTCAATAGAATAAAATGTGAAACGAACATCCAACATTGCTTTAAGTGAAGGTAACCAAGGGCGACAATAGCTTCCTGGAAAGTGTGTGTGTGTGGGGAGGGGGAGGGGGCTGGTGGGGGGGGGATGGAGCCTGAGGGAGGTGGAGGCATGTATTCTACTAATTTATTTTAGAAAAAAACATGGATTTTGAAATGCCCACCTTTTGAAATACTCCAGAAATGATTAAATGCATTTTAATTTAAATTTTTCGGAGCAAAAATAAGGAGGGATAATTATATAGGCAATTCCCTTGTCAAAAAAATGGATGGGATGTATAACAGTTATTCATTGTAGTAACATGCAATACAATTAAGCTTTCAACACTGGTTAAGCCAATCTTTAAAAAAAAAAATTCCGATTATCGATTCGACAACATGCATTTTGGATAAAATTAAATAAAAATAAAATTACTTTTTGGTCTGCTTTTATTTAAATTTCTCCCAAATCACATTAGAACCAGCTATAATTGCAGTTAAGAATAAAAAATTAAAATGTTTCTCTCCAGAATTTACATATTTTTCCAAATACCATGCACCCAGAGGCCCATTTAATTAAATAAATGTCGGTCGAAACCAATCAGGCATGTTGCGTATAGCTAATGACTCGAAATATGATTTTCTGCTCGTCAAAACTAATTTTATTACTTTTCTTTAATTTCACCCAGTGACTTGGGAATCTTAAATTGCTTCAAAAATCCATAATAGAAAAAAAAAAGAAAAAAAAGTAAAAATTATTTTTAAAAAGAAGGGTTTTGAGAATATACCGTATATTCCCTATTTTAAGCCCCCCGCCCAAGGGGTTTTGCAAATTTGGAGTTTACTGAGTTCTTGATAGTTTGAATAGTGTTTTTACTGTTAAATATTTTGTGCAATACAGATTATTAACTCATTGTACTACAAGTACGTTGAACACTATGGCACGATGAAGGATTTATGCTAGGGTTTGTAATTTTTATTTTACAAAATGGCCGGGGAGAGTTAATCAGGGAGTGGGCATTAATTAGAGAATAAATGGCAATTGTACATTCAGACTGTTTTCCAATTTCTCATGGCTGTTTAAACAACGTCTAACATTTACTAGTATTAATCAGCAAGTTGGATGTTCGTTCACACTATAACAAAAGAAAATTAAGCAAACAACTGTAACTTAACCCGCACAACAGTAAAGACAAACTAAATTACTTGGTTATATGGTTAGCACAACGGTAAAGAAAAGTGAGTTAATTACATTGTCAAATGGTTAGACAGGATATGGTCAGGAAATAAATATTTATGTATTGTTTTAATCAATGGTAGTTAGACAACAGTTCTTCATAGTTGTTTAAGACTCTTCACACCAAATCAAGTTTGAAGAAGGACAGAGTTTCTGCCAGATGGTAGAGCGAATACAATCCTGGATATTTTAAAAATAGCAGCTTTAGTGATATTTTGGTTAAATGTGTTCCCAGAGATACTGAAGAATCCCATGTTAGGGCTTCTAAAGTATAGAAGCTCCAACCCAGAGTGAGTACTCCACAAGGCTCAGTGGGTAGGTGTAAGCTACTAACACTGACCAGTGGTCCATAACTGGTTTATCAAAGGCCGTGGTATGTAGTCCTTGCTGCTTATTGATAAAAGTAGCCACATTAGGATGGTGGCAACGGTTTTCATCTTTCCTACTAACACAACCTCTGTCCTATACAGACATCATAGGAAACTGAGCTATGTGCCCAGGACAGCATGCTTGAGCCTTAATTGGATATAAGCACGAAAATAAATACAACCAACCATATCACTTTTAATCTTATTGCATTGTCAATGACTGTTGTGTGGGTTAGGCTAAATAAGTTAAATAAATCGGGTTAATGTTAGGTGTGAGATAGCAACTAATCATGCCATTCAGGGATGCTCAGAAACAAAACTTTATCATGAGACAATAAATTATCAAAACTAAACTATTTTCTTATGTTTATGTACAGCCAATGAATTGGCAAACATAAAAGCTACAAAATTGGGTAATTTATTCAAATTCTAAAAAAAGCCTAAATTGTATTTAATGATAATTTGAACGTTCATAATATGTATTGGAAATAAGCCTTTTCTTGAGACAATGGTTTGAATTTTAATGTCTTTCTTCAATCTTCAGTTGATGTGATTAAAAGCTACAAAATTATATTTATTCAAATTATTAAAAAAAAAACTAAAATTGTATTTAATGGTCATTTGAAAGTTCATAAAAGGCATCAGAAATAAGCCCTTTTTGAGACAACTTTTTCAATTTTAACGTCTTGCTTCAATCTTCAATTGATATAATAAAGCATATGATCCTTAATGATCAGCATTACAGGATTTTAAGCTAGAATGTGATTTCTGGTACCATTTCTCACCTTTTTCAGAAGGTTATATTGTTTTTAACTTCCAATTTTTGAGTTAAAATTCCTTCTCTCAATGTAAAAATTACCCAACCTTTAGCTCTTACTATAAAATCACAAATAATTTTGACCAAAATGTAATATTATTCTGAATAGCTTAAATCAAATTCCATGCACATTAAGTCAGATTTCAGAAATAAATCCTGTGTACAATATTACCATAAATAGTAAACATTGTACATGTATCATTAAGGAGGAAAGAGAGAACCTTGTCTCATACCAAAATTCTGTTTCCGAGCAGCACAATATAACATATCCTACAGAGCTGGGAAAAATTTCAAATTTTCTTTGCTTTACACTTTTCTTTTCAGAACAAATCAGTCCTTTTCATTTGGAAACAGAAGGAAAGCAAACCAGTGCTTGCCAGAAAAAATATTCCAGCCGAATGAAGAGAGGAGTTTTGCCAATTTTCATATTTCATAGAATAAAATGAAATGAAGAAATGTGAGAATGAATGATTAATGATTTTGAAAATGAGTCGATTTTTAAAGAAGTGTACATCGTGACTCATCAAGAATCTATTCTAAGAAAGTTAATTATTTTAATCTTTTTATGTTTTACAATGTTTCCCCAGCTCTGTTAAAGTCCGTTTCTAGACAAAATGTCACCGCTATTATTAATCTAATCAATATGCTAATAATACTAACATAAACAAAAATATATAATAACATGCATGACAATAAGAGAGCATAAAATAACTAATATGGTTTCCACATAAAGAAAAAGAAAATTGTAATTATTACTTTGTAATAAATATTTCAGCTTTCTACCAATCAAAGACTCTTGCCCCTTTCAAGTTTCTTTTATTTCACATCAAACCCAAAAATTATAATTTACAATCACATAACCTTATTTTTCACTGGATATTTTTTGTGTTAACTTAGATGACTACCATATTTATTTGGCTATAAGGCAGTCTTTTTTTCTTCTTCTGGGATGAATTTCAGTGAATACAGATGGCAACAAAAAAGAAAAGTTTGTTTTATTTAAGAACACCTCTAGAGCACATTGATTTTTATCTTATCATCGGTTATTGGATAGGAATCATATAGTCATTCTGACATATGTATTTAGAGGAAAACCGCTGCTGCCACATAGGCTACTCCTTTAGATAAGCAGCTAGGGATCTTTTATATGCACTGTCCTTCAGGCAGGACAGCACATACCATGGCCTTTAATAAACCAGTTGTGGATCACTGGCTGGAACGGAAAATAGCCCAAACAGCAAATGGGTCCCCTAGAAGGATCGATCTGATGATTGACCAGTTCACAGGTGGGCACGCTACCACTGATGGCAACATGCACACATGAATTCTCAAAAATTTAACCCCGCGTTACAAAAGAGTGCAAGTAAATATCTCCCCCGGAACACTCCAAAACCTCTCCACATCTTATAGGCAACATCACCGTATAGCCA
Organism: Symmetromphalus regularis; assembly: GCA_032355785.1. NCBI lineage: Eukaryota > Metazoa > Mollusca > Gastropoda > Neomphalida > Neomphalidae > Symmetromphalus > Symmetromphalus regularis. Next base: position 6,269 of record JAULBS010125808.1, read on the forward strand.
AATAAATACGGTACACTGTCAGTCACAAACAGACTTGATAAAAAGTACTGAAATGCCCTTTAACTATTTCCCTATGGAATTTTTCTGACAATACATTTCTTTAATTTATTTTAATTTGTTCTGTATTGAAGGCATGGTCTTTTAAAAACAGTGTATTTTAACACAAATATTTTTATGAGGACTGCCAAAAATGTTGTATGAGGACTGCCAGAAATGTTTATAAAGACTGCCAGAAATGTTTTATAAGGATTGTCACAAATGTTTTATGAGGACTGCCACTTTGTGTGACTATGATAATGCCCCTTTAAGATCATAATGCATTTTACATGAAACAATAAAAGTTATTTCTCAATCTTTCTCTGTATGTAGAAACCAAACAAAATCTCATGCAGTAAGTTTATACATTCATAACAAATGCCATTCCCAAAGTCACGTATCACATTACACATTACATTTAACCAGAAAAGAATTTTAAAATCCAAGATGTATTTCTAGTTATCTTGTAATTATTGTAAAAAAAAAAAAGTTGTTATTTCCAATAACAAACAGCCTTTTGAAACCAAAATAATCCATAAATAAATTAGTAAAAATTCCTGAAAAAAAATTAAAAAAAATTGTTTAGTGAAAAAACATAACTCAGATCCGCTTTTCATTGTAATGTGCATCTTTTTGTGTTTCAATCAACGATAAAAATGAGCAACGGCAGAAAAATAACAAACTATCACTGTGCACAATCGCAGTGCCAATCACACTGACTAACTGCTAAAGATTATGTATTATTTCTGAAGGAAAAACAAAGCAATTCTCCAAGAGATAAGCTACATGTAGTTAAAAACATCTAGCAAACAATACTGTGAATTCATTTTGTATGTATTTTTGGTGAAAAGTGTTGAAGGATCTTTCAGCAGAGCTTGAAATCAAAATATGCCAATTAAATTTGAAAGTAAAAAAACAGAACAGCTCTTATTTTTAGAAAATATTTCTCCTGATAACAAAACAAATCAACTATATATATATAAAAAAAATTGTTGCTATTTTTGTTCTAATTTTCAATCAGTGTATCTGAAAAGTGAGAAATATAACCCTAAGATTCTGTGATAACTGGTATTTTATTTCTCAGGAGCTCCCCTCAAAAAATGAGATTTCAGCCCTTCAAATTCAGACATATTTTTGATGGCACAGCTAACTGCCATGGCTAAATAATTTTGTTATGGCATTGCAACAGCAATTTCATGAAAATAAGGATACTTTCTTTTATTTATTTAACAACTCCCAGCACAAAAGTGAATGTCGGCTATTCTGCCCTTAAAATTTACAACTACAATCAGCAGGGCCATCACAGTAAAAAGCTGTTTCAAAATTGATCTGCGACAGCATTTTTATGATTATCAATTATTTACTTTGTTATTATTTGAACTAATTTGCAGTCATAGTCACACAAAGTGGCAGTCCTCAAAACGAATTCTGGCAGTCCTCATAAAACCATTTCTGGCAGTCCTCATAAAACATTCGAGGGCTGATTATTGGTGAGAAATGAGGTATGACAGAACTATGCTGCCATAAACCAATAATATGGTAGATTTTAAGACAATGTTACCAACTGTCATTGCAAATTCTGAGGGTTGAAAGAATTGGATTTTGGTTTCAAAATGACCAGTTATTACACATCTCAGTCTTTTTTGAACTAATTAAAGACAATATGTAATATGTAATGTGATATGACTTGTCATTCTACCACATAATGTGGTGCAAGCAAAAGGAAATTATTAAAAAAAGTGAAAAATAAAATTAATACACAGTATAACATATATAATACAACATCAAACATTCGTCAAGCTGTTTCCATCACCAGGCCTTATGACCTATGACCTATGATGTGATTAACATAATTTATTCAAAATTCATTATTAACTTATCAAAATGATGAATTTCACTATGATGTGATTATCATAATTTATTCAAAATTCATTATTAACTTATTAAAATGATGTATTTCACAAAATAATTTTAAATTAATTGATACTTTTAGATTAATATGTTATATCTAGTAGCATGACAACATTTGGAAATTTTAAATCAATTATGACATAATATTATTTTAATTTATTAGCATACTATTACCAATAGCAAAATAGAATTGACAATTAGCAGTTTGAAGTGTTGATCAATTTTTGAGTATCAAATTTGGGTCATTATGGAATGAACATAGACTAAAGTTTATCTTTGAATATTATAAGATTTTTTTTCGTATTTTTTGTTTTTTTTATTAATAATAATAAAAAAGACAAAGATAAAATAAAATATGCCTTATGTGTTATTTTAATGTCAAAGGTTTGAAAACATACTCCTAAAAACATTCTTTAAAATAAAACAACCCAGGATTTTAATCTGAAAATTTAAGTTTAAATATCTGCACGACAACCTGGATTTGTTTTGGCTGACGTTAAATTAAAATATTTAAAAAAAAAAAATATTCTATTCCGTAGAATATTTGTTCAAATTTGTGCTAGGGACAAACAAACTAAGTTTAAATCATGTTAATATCTATAATATTCCAAACAACATTAAAATAAATATAAAATCAACATTAAAAAAAACTAACATTTAATTACTATTCTCCCCTGAATTTGAGTAATAGACTGTCCCAATTAAGTGATATGGGTCAGTCTAAAACTGTCGTCGGGGGTGAAATAATGAAAGTAATATGTTAATTGACTTACATGTAACTGGTATGTACTGTTGCTGTTGTCCTAGCTGCATGAGAGCGGCCTGTTGGTAAGCGTTGATGGCGCTCGGCTGGTACGTCATCGGGATGCCGCTCTTCGAGTCGGTCATTGCCATCCGCTTGTAAGGAGGCACCATCGTGGGCAGGGCTCCCTGAGACCACAGAAATATACAAGATTGAACCCCACCGGAAATGGGTTTTAAAAAAATCAAGCAAATTGAAAGAAGAGAATATAAATGTTAGCCTTCGCCACAGAATACAAAGATAGAAATGTTTACGATTGTTTCACTACGAGATTAAGAAATTTTTACGTTTATATGAGCAGTCTATTAAAAAACAAACAGCAAAAAGCACTACGAATTGAAATATCTCGAAATTCAGATAGAAGCCATGTGCTAATCTGTGCTCAATAAATAGTCTAAGATAGCTTTACAACAAAACTGGCTTTATCATATTAACAGATAGATATATAAATATATACAGATTACAATACGTTGTTTTCTCATCTACGTTCACATGGTTTGCATAATCACATGACAACTGCTATATGGCGTCTCCCGTCATCACATTGAACCGATAGTTGGGGCATTCAAGGAAACAGCAGCCATGCAGTAGGCGTGTACACATTGAATGCTTGTGAATAAATCAGACATATGTCCACCAATCAAAAGAAAACAAATTATTTCTACAAGCAAAAAACTGCCTGACAACTTTTCATTTTTTTAAATTTCCGCTCACGTAGCTTATAATTTTTCCCATATTTTTTAAAAATATTATTTCTTTGATTTCATTCACTATATAAAATTCCCCAAAGACTGAGTAATATATATTATAAAATTTATTTTTATTATTTATTTATTTTAATAATTAATTATGAATTATTTTTATTATTTCTTATAATTTATTTATTTTTATAAAATATTACTAAAATTGGGTTCCTGACACAGGGATCAGTGAGAACCAATATTTTTTTTAATTAAGATATTTAAAAATAATTAAAAATATTTAGGTTTTTGTTTTTTTACCTTTTTACTATATACTTACATATTAATTACAATAAATAATACTATTTTCTGGACATGGAACTTAAATTTTCTAATAAGTGTTGCTTGATATATATCCACTGAAATAATTATAAAAAATAATTAAAAATTTATTTTACAATACCGTACCCGTAATCAGATTCCTGTGATTTTATACTTATGGAAATATTCGAGGAATTTGATTCTTGGATTCCTGTAATAAAATCAACCCCTTTGAAAGTATATCTTAACCCAGATACTAATCTAGCTGTTCTATGAGGTCTAGTTTCAAATAATAATGTGAGGATTTTGACTAGAGGGTAAATGAAATCCATATCCAGAAATAAAGCCGTAATATTACACATCTGTATGATGTTGTTTCGTGATATATATAATCTTGTGCCCATTAAACTTATGCAATAGCAAAGGAAAACAATTGCTGTAAAGTTCTCTCTAAGTTCTAAATCACTATTAAAACATCATATAATGGTGACTTAAACTTAAAATATATGTAATCTTTTTTTTATTACTCAGTCTTTTAAGGTAATTTGATATGTACACTCTATTAAAAATTAATGCTACCATGTCAAGTTTGCAGTTTGCACTAAAAGTAATTAAAAAAACACATTTGTATTATTATTCCATTTCTACACTTCCTTAGGTCTAAATGTTTATGTCTGAATTTAAATGATTAATAGTATTGATTATTAAAATTTAAAAAAACATAAAAATCTTATAATGGTAGTTAAAATGTAATTCTTCATTCTGTAATTGTATTTTATTGAATAATATATGACAGCCTCTAAGACATGTAGAATGAATTTCCTACAGAAACACTCTCAGAAAGATTTGTTCAAAAGGACACACACAATGTTGCCTGTTAATGACTAGGCGCGGATGCAGGATTTCTGAAAGGAGGAGGGTCCAAATGTGGATTTCTGAAAAGGGGGGTCCAGAAGTGATGAGTGAATAGAAATAGGTGAAAAAATGGTAAATTTTCACATCCTTCCACTCGTAAAAGGGTAAAAAAATAAATAAAAATTTACAAATGTGGGTGTGTGTGGGGGGTCCTGACCCCCCTCCCCCCTGGATCTGCTAGTGATGACTCCATATCCATTAAAATGTAATTCAAAAATCATTTACTCCGTGAATAAATCCTCCTCATCTAAGCATTTCTAGAATGAGATGAATGAGGCAGATTATTTGAATAACAAAAGCCAAGGAGTTTTCAGATAAATGTAATGTTATTGGGGACTAGATCCATTCTAATTAACCGATTATTGTTCGTATCAACACTGTTAAAATACATTAACACACACACAAACAACACACACAGAGACAGACACACACACACAGACAGACACACACACACACACACACACACAGACAGACACACACACACACACAGAGACACACACAGAGACAAACAGACACACACACACAAACACACACAGACACACACACAGAGACAGACACACACACACACACACACACACACACACACACACACACACACACACATACACAAACACATACACACACTCACACACACACACACTCGCACACGCACGCACGCACACACACACTCGCACACACACGCACACACACACGCACACACACACACTATGCGTAATATAAATATAAAAATTTACACACACATACGCACCCACACCCATTGCGTCATATAAGAATCAAAATGCAGAAAACTGTTTATTTCATTTTCTATCTATCCAATAATTTACTCTCGAGTTACAGAGTACATTGATTTAGTAAAAGTTTAAAACAACATCTACATCACGCAATCCTTGCATAAGTAGGCTAAGCCATTCTTGTTTCTTGTTGTTTTCGTTGCATTTTAAAAGCATTTGCAATAATAAGCTTAAAGAATTTGGCATGTAATCACTAAAGTCGTACATGCAGTACCTCGGAATGTAGCATTTAAACATGTTAACGCTAATTACCGCAGTTTCTCTTTACCTTTTCATCCTCTTTAGCTATATAAATAGATGCACTTTCTTTTCATACAATTAGCCTGGAATCTATTTTTTTAAACTTCAAACAGGAAATCTTTTTCTTTTTCATTTTCCTTGTTCGCTTTTTTTGAAATCTTCCCTGTAGGTTTGCCCACTTGGCATATGAGTTTCGCAACATAAGCTCCGTCCAAGTTGGCAGGTTTGCGAGAACACAAGAACTTGTGGAAATCTCATTACAAATTTGTTGGAATTCTAAGATTTTACTGCTTGGATTAATGTTATTAGCACCTGGGCATGGGTTGTCTCCCATTATCACGCTGGTGAATAAAAGTCACGTGGCGCGCACACCGCCGGGCCATAAAGATCGCTGAAAGTCTGCCAAAAGGTCGCAGCGTCGCGACTCAGAGGAGTTCTAGCTATTACAAAAAAAAGTTATGAAAGCGTAACATACTTAGATTTCGCTTTGTGGTTTATTCACAAGTCAAATAAAAAACGAGATAAGATTATAATAGGATTGATGTATATCTTGCAATAGACGTTTCCGTTTTACTTTTTATACCTGACTCAAACTCACTGATGTGGGATTGAACGCACATATGGCAAAGCCGTATTAATACGCTCACTTGAATCACCGCTAGCAACCCCTGAAATTGCCGTGGATTCTTACATTCTCCGCGGCACTTTTTTTACTGCTGACTAAAACAAAATTCAAGGTGTATTTTTTTCTTATTAAAAATAAAATTACTTTACAGTAAATTTGCCGTGGAAAATGCCGTGGACATTAGTTCTCCAAGGCATTTATTTTGCCGTGGAGATTTTCTTAATTGCAGGGATTGCGCTAGTACCTAGCAGCCGAGAATCCGATAACGTTACGCCGTAACCACTACACATCCAGGGCCAGTGCAAATACATTAATATCTATTTTCTTTTATGTATGTAAATAAAGGAGGGTACCATGGGATCATTAGGGCAATCACCTGTCCTACATTCGTTACATGAACACTTTGTGCTCACCCTCCCCCGCCTTCTCAGCACTTTATCCTTAAGATTTTCCCCTATAGTCTAACGTCTGTAGAGAGGATTAAACAAAAAATAATAATAATAAAAATAAATAATTTAAAAAAAACAACCCCAAAAAAACAATGCACAATGAAAGAACGTCTGTGGAGAGTATATCCATAACCCCCTCCGAAAACCCCAAACAAACACAGTGGTGGATCTAGGGGGCATTAGGGGGCCTGGCCACTCTAAATTTAAACAATATTATTATTATTTTAATTTTTAACGTTAAAGAATCCGGGGAATCGGCATCATATTATTGGACACCCCCCCCCCAATGGATTTTTTTGGATCCGCCACTGAAAAAAAACAACATATTAAATATTTTACCATAATTCGCGTACGCAGTGCAGCGGCTGCAGTATTTCACTGTACATTGCGGAACAGAATGAGCGCTCTGGTGCATGGCAGTAATATTCTCTACGCTGCATGAGATTATAAAAACACCCCAAAATAATCCCACGAAAACAATTACACATGCTGAAGACGTACGTCAGGCTTATGGTTAACAAATGTACCAAGACTTGCCGTTTCTTACAAAGTGAATGAAAATATTATTATTTTCAAAGACGTATCTCTACACACTGCAGAATCCAAGGGAAGTTTTTTTTTATAGCATGACTGGCTGGACCCAGGATCATTGTAAAAATTGTTAATACAGGATAGGTTTCTGCTATATGTCATTATAAAAACACGGAAGTACATGAGGGGGGTTTCTTTTCTGAAAGTTTCACCATCCTAA
>JAULBS010125830.1:0-13788 GCA_032355785.1 Symmetromphalus regularis
TGTCTAGATGCTTGAATCATAAGTCTATATCCTTGAAATCTGATGTCCAGATGCTTGAATCATAACTCTATATCCTTTAAATCTGATGTCTAGATGCTTGAATCATAACTCTATATCCTTTAAATCTAATGTCTAGATGCTTGAATCATAAGTCTATATCCTTGAAATCTGATGTCCAGATGCTTGAATCATAACTCTATATCCTTGAAATCTGATGTCTAGATACTTGAATCTTAAGTCTATATCCTCAAAATCTGATGTCTAAAAGCTTGAATTTAAGTCTATATCCTTGAAATCTGATGTCTAGATACTTGAATCTTAAGTCTATATCCTCAAAATCTGATGTCTAGATACTTGAATCTTAAGTCTAAATCCTTGAAATCTGGTCTCAAGATGCCTGAATCTTAAGTCTATATCCTTAAAATCTGATGTCGAGATGCTTGAATCTTAAGTCTACATCCTTGAAATCTGATATCTATATGCTTGAATCTTAAGTCTACATCCTTGAAATCTGATGTCGAGATGCTTGAATCTTAAGTCTACATCCTTGAAATCTGATATCTAGATGCTTGAATCTTAAGTCTATATCCTTGAAATCTGATGTCTAGGTCCCTTAATCCTAATGACTAGAATCTTGAAACTTGATGTTGGTATTTTATGTAATTTAGTGTAATCTCACCTGCCATAATCTAGTTATGCAGCTTATATTATATATATCTAAATTGATTTGACACACGAGGCTATTTTGGTGTTTAGAGGAAACCTGCTACCAGCAAATAGTTATATTTTATGTTTTCCCACAGATTGGACATATGCACAGCCTTTGATAAACCAACCAAGTGCAATACATGTACCCATTGAGCCTTATAAATCCCATACCTCAGCTAAGATTTGATCCCTGTACCTACCAGCTAAACAATTTTGTCAGTGGGGTCAGTTTGACTGGTGTAACTAAGACTTAACTCCTTGCTGCTAATGGTTGCCTGTGTGGCAGTAGCACATTTCTTCTGTAGACCATGAGCTGAAAATACTGCATATTTGACAACTAATAGTCAGTGACTGAACAAAATGCTGATGTGTCATTTTATTTAAAAACGCAATGTTAAATGTATTTAACAGTTACCCTCACATCTCAAAGAGAATGCAGCTTAAAGCAGTAGTGTTTTAGAACTTAACACTACATCAAAGTTTTAAACTCTGTTATATACATAATTACTCTGTATTAAATGTATTCTAGTGTTAACCTCACTCCCTAGGGGTTGCAACTCAAAACAATGTGCTTTTGTATTAATTACATCAAAGTAATGAATCATGTCATCTGTATATACATTTTTAATGACAACCACAAAAGAGGGCATGACAAATACAACTGTTTTACAGTTTATTATCACCCACTTGGATAAAAATACATATATAACAAATACACTTTATGGACGTTTCGGTCATTGGCCTTTAGCAGAAAGAGAACATTTGTTTGTTTTGTGTAATGATACCACTTGAGCACATTGATCTATCAATCATCAGCCATTGTATGTCAAACATTTGACAAGTCTCACATGTAGTTACGTATGAGCCAGCCTCCAACAAGTTCTGAACCACTGTCCTCAGTCTGAGATTCCAATATCCTACCACTGGAGCACCGAGGCTCACAGAAAGCAAATGATACTTCTGCAAGATATAAAAATTGGAGAATAACATAGAGATAGATACAAAAGTATTATACTGGTTTTGTATCTATCTATATTTTATTCTCCAATATACAGACCCTGCAGAAGAATCATTTGCTTTTTGAGGTCATTGGTCTGAAATGTCAATAAACTGTGTCTGTTATAAACATAACTCTGTCTAACAATCACAAATCCATTATGAAATCATTGGTAAAATCCCAACACTTTAAATAATAAGTACTCAAAAATCAACCTCATGTAGAAATATGCATAACAATTTAAACTTACCTTAACTACATCACAATATCTCCACCTCATGCAGAAATACGCATCACAATTTAAACGTACTTTAACTACATCACAATATCTCCACCTCATGCAGAAATACACATAACAATTTAAACATACTTTAACTACATCACAATATCTCCACCTCATGCAGAAATACACATACAATTTAAACATACTTTAACTATATCACAATATCTCCACCTCATGCAGAAATACACATAACAATTTAATCGTACTTTAACTACATCACAATATCTCCACCTCATGCAGAAATACACATAACAATTTAAACGTACTTTAACTACATCACAATATCTCCACCTCATGCAGAAATATGCATAACAATTTAAACGTACTTTAACTACATCATGATATCCAAGAATACAATGACCTTTTCAGTTTTTCGTTCATAGGATTAAAAAGCTATTTTTTTTCTCCAATTTTTGTTTTTTAAAATCTCTAACAACTTCCTTGATTGGTGATTTGTGTAATAATCAATATAAAATTGTGTTCTTGATGTTTTGTTTCCAAAAGGAAACCTATTAGTGCAGTGTGCAATGCATTATTAAAGTGTTTTCACACTACAGTTTCCTTTTATAACTGTTTTTACAGATTCTATCAGTGTTTCAAAAATAATTAAGAAAAAGTAAAAATTGAACGCTAGACATGATTAACAGTTTTAAATAATAACAATGCAATGTAAGGTTTTAAAGACAAAAACATGGTCTTGTAATATAATAGTTTGTAAATACACCTCAGAAGCAGAGCTCAAGTATAATAATGATGATAATAGTAATAATGTTAGTAATAATAATAATAATAATAAAATTCTTTATTTTCAGAGGGTAATACATTCAATAATACAACTGGTCTCCAATAAGGCCATCTATAATCTACATATTAACAAATGTACACACAAATAATATAAATGCAACATTACATGAACTTCAGCCAAATTTAAATTTATCTTAAATGTAACAAAAGATGATAATTACATTATCTTGAATATAGAAATGAATATCTGAATGTTAAACGTTTTAAATTAGAAAGACAGCTATTAAGCCTTGATTGTATGTACGTTTTGTATGACAATTAGATTGTCAAAGGAATTTGAGATTCTGCATGAATTTCAGATTTTATATGAATTTTATATTATTTATGAAATTTAAATTATGTTTGAATTTGATATTCTGTATGATTTTCAAATCATGTATGAATTTCAGACTGTGTATTAATTTTAAGTACAATGTACTATATCAATTTAAGATTGTGTATGAACTTGAAATTATGTATGAATTTTATATTCTTTATGAAATTCAAATTGTTTGAATTTAAGATTCTTTATGATTTTCAAATCATGTATGAATTTCAGACTGTGTATTAATTTTAAGTACTATGTACTATATTAATTTAAGATTGTGTATGAATTTCAGATTAAGTATGAATTTTAAATTCAAGATTGTGTATGAATTTCAGATTATGTATGAATTTTAAATTATCAAAATTTTAGATTCTGTATGAATTTTAGGTACTATATCAATTTAAGATTGTGAATAACTTCACATTCTGTATAAATGTCAGATTCTGTGTGCAGTACATTAATTATATTTAGATACATGTAAGTCTGGTACTCTCTAAAAATCACATCAACTATCCCTTTAATTATTTACGAATTGGCCGAAAAGATAGTTAATATTTTAAAATAGAGGTCTGTACATATGATAGGTAACTCAAAATATTGACATTTTCATACTGTTTTATTTGTAAAACGTGATCAGTCTTGCTGGACTAGTGTCAGGCTTGCTAGAAATTCATTGAATCAGTCCTGTAAGCTATAGATTTCAGGTTCTATATGAATTTCAGACTGTGTATAAAGTTTCGATTTTGTATTAATTTCAAGTTTAGTCTTTCAACTCGAGCTCAATGCTTGGTACAAATGTGTGGTATCTGTGTAATTAACTGGTTTGTTTGTAGTAAACATATTCCCATCCAATCAGTGCAGTATTGATTCTAAACAAAATCATTAAGATTAACATTTAAACAAGCTGTCAATCATGTCATTGATACCTGCACAGCCATATGAAACACATTACAATTAATGCATGGATGAGAAATGAATTAACCCCATTAGCTATGTAATGAAGTGGAAAGTAGAACAGAGGTAGGGCATCCGCTATCACGCCCATCAGATCATTTCTTTCAGTGCACCCATTTCCGGCCCCAGTAGTTCAGTAGTTAAGCTATTGGTCGAGTCGCTGGATAAAATCTCAAGTCAAGGCATGAAATTTTTAATCTCAGTATCGGCTCCAAACCAGAGGGAGTGTTCTGCAAGTCTCAGTGGGTAAGTGAACACCACTTATACTAATCAGTGGTTCATAATTGGTTTATCAAAGGACATGGTATGTATAATCCTGTCTGGGGATAGTGCACAAAAAAGATTCCTTGTTGCTTATCAATAAGAATAGTTGCATTAGTGTGGCACTAGCAGGTTTCCTCGATCCTACTGACACTAATCTCTTGTGGATCTGAACACTTGTTTCCCAAATTAATCCTGCATTTTATCATGATGATGACTTGTAGTTATTGAAATCCAGGGTCTGTCATTGATAAGAGCAAAACCTTTCTTCCTTAAGACAGTGTTCTGTCACCTCTTCCTGGCCCTGGGAAAATATGTATGATTTAAATGACTGAATTTGTTATTAAAATCTCATCAATACACAAGACAGGGATACTTCTGTAATATCACGATAGCCTGTACTCGTGAATTATTGTCAAAGTGCTTGGAAGCTTAACAGTCCAGCGGTAGGACATCAGACTCTCAAGCTTAAGACCACGGTTTAAAACTCATTGGAGGCTGGCTGACATTTGACTATGTGTAAACATTTCCAATACCCAATGATTAATAAATCAATCTGTTCTAGAGATGTAATTCAACAAATTAAAAAAAATTATAAAATAAAACCCTAACACTAAAGTGTTTTATTGCTGAGAAAGTAGTAGACCATGTGTCAAGTTAAGTAGTTCTCAAAAAAACTACATCTACAGAGGGTTTGAGATTTTCATCCATGAGTACTCATAGGGACATCAAACAGATTAGTTTCTCAATATTCCTTAAAAAATTCTACTAAAGTAGTGCTTTGAATGACACCAGCTGCAGGCAAGCAATAAAACCGAACAAACATGGTGATGATTGCTTGAAAAAAGAACTCACGGAAAACAGACTCAGATGGGGCCAACTGAAAGAGACAACAAAATACTTGTAATATGGTGACATTTGCATTTACCCAGAAGAGGTGTGAGAGAATAAGCAAAACTAAAAAACTAAGATATCATTAACCAAACTTTCCTTAAACATCTTGTTCAAATAAGGCTGCTAAATTATATTACATGAGCAATTCCACATTTCAAATATGTATGTAATTACTGATATTTAAAGTTATTATGTAATTACTGGTATTTAATGTTATTATGTAATTACTGGTATTTAATGTTATTATATAATTACTTGTATTCAATGTTATTATATAATTACTTGTATTCAATGTTATTATGTAATTACTGGTATTTAATGTTATTATGTAATTACTGGTATTTAATGTTATTATGTAATTATTGGTATTAAATGTTATTATGAAATTACTGTTATTTAATGTTATTATGTAACTACTGGTATTTAATGTTATTATGAAATTACTGGTATTTAATGTTATTATATAATTACTGGTATTTAATGTTATGTAATTAGTGAAATTTAATGTTATTATGTAATTACTGGTATTCAATGTTATTATGTAATTACTGATATTTAATGTTATTATGTAATTACTTGTATTCAATGTTATTATGTAATTACTGGTATTCAATGTTATTATGTAATTACTGGTATTTAATGTTATAATGTAATTACTGGTATTTAATGTTATAATATAATTACTGGTATTTAATGTTATTATGTAATTACTGGTATGTAATGTTATTACGTAATTACTGGTATTTAATGTTATTATGTAATTACTGGTATCTCAATGTTATTATGTAATACAGGTATTTAATGTTATTACGTAATTACTGGTATTTAATGTTATTATGTAATTACTGGTATACAATGTTATTATGTAATTACTGGTATACAATGTTATTATGTAATTATTGGTATTTAATGTTATTATGTAATTACAGGTATTTAATAATGTTATTAGGTAATTACTAGTATTTAATGTTATTATGTAATTACTGGTATTCAATGTTATTGTGTAATAAATGGTATTCAATGTTATTATGTAATTACAGGTATTCAATGTTATTATGCAATTATTGGTATTCAATGTTATTATGTAATTACTGGTATTTAATGTTATTATGTAATTACAAAAACATTCCTTTGGTGCTGTATTGTGAATGTACATTGTACTCTAACAAAAACCTCTTCTTAAGACAATGACCTGTAAGTTGAAATATGTAGAAATCTATAAGCAGCCAGCATGAACAAGACAAAAGTATCACTAATGATGGAAGTAATGAATACACAGATGTGACTCACAAAGTGATGATTGTGTTCTCATCTCATTAATACATCGTAAATGAAATTAAATTTCAACACGCCCTCTAAGGCATTATCACTCTTAAATTATCATTAGTCTCAAAATTGGATTTTCTGTCAAAACAGTTTATTAATAACATTAATTTCATATACATATCTGAAGACAGATGTTGTAGAAGGATCATCGGGACTGAATATTAATATAGGAAGCCATAAGGTGGGAATATAAATATACATAAAGTTTGGTGCAGATTGTTTTTGTAATGAATCAGTATAGTTTTCCATGAATTGTTCAGAAAGCAGTGAACCTCTTACTTAGCTTTTGTTCTTGTGATTATTTAGTATACATAGTCTGGCTGAATATTTTATTAGCAAAAATATCATAACGTGAGTTTTACATGTACCATTTTCAACTGACAATATGAATTTTTTTATTAATTTTTGTTGTTACAACCGTTTTGCTTATGAAATGTTGTTTAATCTTTTCTTTCTCATACATAAAAACCTTATTTTTCAATTATGCCATTTTCATCCAAAAATAGTGATACATTGAAAACAACCATAAGTATGTGACATGTTTGTCCCCTTACAATGAATAATCAGGCTCAGAGATGGGGTGGAGGGGTGCATGTGCCCCCACACTAGTGAGACATTCTATTTTTTTTTTTTACACGTTAATGTTTGCCATTGTAACCAAAATCTGATTAAGAGTTTGAACCCAATCTGTCAGTGCCCCCACCCCCCACTCCCTAAGTCATTCCAACAGGCCTGGTAGTTGATGTATTTGATCTTATATAACCCAAGAAACACCTGTAACTACCATATCCTTACCTATTAACAGCTCACTTATTTCTGTATGTATGTACCAGGTACCAAATAATTTGCTTTTTACTAACAAAGGTTATAAAATGCCCACAATAGGCACAAATTTTATCCTCAAATTACTGTTGCCAATGGATTAGAAAGTTTACACTAGGCAAGAAGGGGAAGAAGGGAAATTCTGAATGAGATATTGCTATTAAAATTTTCTAATTAGTTTACCATAACATATTTTTATAAAATTGGTATAAATAAAATTATTTGCTTTGACACTAAATCAATATGATTTGAAAGCAATTTTGAATAATTAGAACTACCTAATCAACCTCTGAAATTGCCCGTGGCAATTGGCAATGCTGTAGAGATTTCTACAGAGTTTTTCATTCTCTGTGGCACTTTTTTTGCTGTGGACTAAATTATTATTATTATTTTTCAAGGTATACTTTTTTCTTATGATTAAAATTTCTTAAAATTGTCATGGGGAATGCCAGGGACACTATTTCTCCACAGCATTTATTTTGCCGTGGACATTTTCTTAAATACAGGGGTTGCTAATTTAAACAAAGAAAATTTAGCCCAACTTCAGGAATAAAATTTAGATAAAAAGATCTGGTTTGTGTACTTCTAAATATATAATCACAAATACTAGCATTAATACAGATAATTATTAAGACATTGATAATCAACAGGTTAACGGAGTATGTACATATAGCGTGACTTGCATTGCAGACAACCTTATAATCTTCTTACTGCTTAATTACAGCCGGGTTCAAACAGCCACATTTAAATTGACCTGATGCTGTGTTTTCAAGCACAATCTCTAAAATACACCTTGCAATACACAGGCACAAATGTTCAGAACACCCACACTGAATGAGAGTTCTTCCTATGATACACCGGCACAAAAGTTAAGCATGCCAATACTGATATGAGAATTCTTACATTTACATCTTGCAATACAACAGAACAAAAGTTGTATACCCCATTCTTGTAGTGATATCGTGCCATATTCTAGAACACAAATTAAGAAAGCCAATGTTATTCTGAAAAGTCTTGTATTTACATCTTCCACTTCAGTATAAAAGTTAAATAATTTTAGGGTTTTTTCAGTATCTGAAATTGTTAAATGGTTAAAAAAATTAAAGTTATTATCTTTATTTTTTATACCTATAAAATCAATACTTACAGAGATTCCAAACCAAAACTATCACTCAGTTTAATGCATTAAATTGAATGATGAAGAAAGAAATTATTGCTTTTTTTTTTTTTTTTTAATCACTGAGTAAATTTTTTGTATGACTTTAAAGTTTTATTTATTACTGATATGTTCAATATTAATAACAAAAAATTCAATAAAATTAAAAAAAAATAAAGAATGATTATGGAGTGTTAATAAAATTTATTTGATTTTTCTCTTTTTTGTATTTAAGAATCATATAAATTGTCCAAGCAAGTTTTAAGTTTCCTTTTAAAATATGCAGTCAAGTCTGTTGGAAAGTGCATATAAAAAATCTGTTGCTTATAACTGAAAAGTGTAGCCAACCAGCCCAATTAGTGTGCATCACACTTAGGACCGGTAGGTAATGGAATCAAATCTTAATTGAGGAATGTAATTTTTAATCTTGGTACATCACAGGCATGCAGTAACAGAAATAGTGCTTTACTTACCGGCTGGTAGGTGCTGGGATCAGATCTCAGTTGAGGTATGTAATTTTTAATCTAAGTATCGACTCCAATCCAGAGTGTGTGCCCCAGTAGTCCATAATTGGTTTACCAAAGGCCATGGTAGGTGCTATCCTGTCTGTGGGATAGTGCATATTGATGCTTATTGATAAGAGTAGCCACATTAGTGTGACGGCAGATGGGTTTTGTCTTTTCTACTAACACTAACCTCGTCTTAGACACAGTACAGGAAGCAGTGTTAAGTGCCCAGGATCGTGCTTGAACCTTAATTGGATATAAACAGAGAAATAAATACAACCAACCAACACAGAATGAGTGCTTTGCAAAGCTCAGTGGGTAGGTGTACACTACTTGCACTGACCAGTGGTCCACAACTGGTTTAACAAAGGTTGTGGGTTATGCTATCCTGTCTGTTGGATAATGCATATAAATAAAGAATAGCTGTATTATGTGGTGGCAGCAGGTTTCCTCTCTTATACTAAACTTAAACTCTGTTCTGGACAGACAGAACATTTGTACCCGTGACAGCAACTGTGAAACTAAATTTGATAAAACAAAGTACAAAAATAAGTTTAACCTAACCTATTGAACAGAGTAGCTAATGTTGAAGCAGGTTTATTCTGAAGTCCTTGAGATGCAAGTATCATGTTTGACACCTAATAGCCACAGATTAACCAATGTGCTGGGATATCATTAAATAAATATTACTTTAACCTTTTCAGTGGCTAATGGTATTAGTTATACAAATATACATTATTTATCAAACATGTTTTCAGTATTTGTAAACATTCACTGAGCAAAGTGGATCATGTAATTCCGAAAGGTGTTTCATACATTTTGTATGACATACACATCATATTATAATTTAATTATTCTCACAACACACAAGAGTGTGAAATGATAGAAAATATTGGTTGTCAATGACCAAGAGTATTTTGATCTCACCAAACTGCAAGATCATTCAGGATTTCTGCAAGAGGGAAAAACTGGTAAAATTACCAGTGCAATACTGCATCACCTCAAAACAGCAGATTTTATAATGTGTTGGTTAAATGTTTGTTCCCAGAAATGTAGAATCCATTTTAGAGCTTTCAAAATACAAACCTCCTGTCAAATACATTGCATTCAGCATATCGAGGTTTTTCAACCACCACCAAAAGATGATAACGTAAATCTAGTGCAAATTTTAGAGTGTTATTTAATCATTTTATATATTTTATACATTCTTAACTGTTTGAAAAAAAAAAAAAAAAAAATTAATGACATCACTAAAGCACAATGGTTTATTAATCATCAGTTATTGGATATCAAACATTTAATAATTCTAACACATAATCATAAAAGGAAACCCGCTACATTTTTCCATTAGCAGCAGAAGATCTATAATGTGCATAAACCCTATTTGAGGTCTTGTTACAAACATGTCACAAACGTGTGATAATGTGTTATGATGGCATGCATGATCGTATCATTCTGGCACTACTTACACATTCATCATCTGATCACAAAGAGGCTAAAAGTGTTATTAGGGTTAGTTACATCAAGTGTGTAATGATATTAGTTATATTATTACATAAAGTCCTCAAAACCACGTACTTTAGTAACCAAGATTTGATCCATTTGAACCCAAGTAAAAGTAAACAAAGTTTGTTTGGCTGTGAGAAATTCTTGTCAGTTTTGCATGATCCCAATACTCACACTAAAACAAGTCCTTCAAGGTAATTTCCCAGTAAACACACGTTTTGCTGTTTTACATTGTTTCAGTCACACCTGGTTTAGAAAACATTTTCTATACCATATCCATATGATGATAATGCTGAAGATAAGTATTTCAACTTGCTTAACAATTCCTTTATTTAATGTTAATAATCAATTAGCTTACAAATATTATTTTCTCCAGCTTGAGCAAACAAAATTTTGTTCGACAAAACTATACTCAACCAAAAATGTTTAGTAAAATGAATTTTAATACTCTTTAAAAAATGGATATACTCACCAATAAATACAATTTTGGGAGGTATTCGTGCTATTTGTAAAATTTAATTATTGATTTTAAAATTTAATTTAAATTTAACTGATATAATTAAATGAGTAGATATTTAATAACATGCAATACAAAAAGGAAAGAACTGGTTGTTTAGTAACACCCCAACACATTATTTATTCAGTGGCTATTAGATGTTGACATATGGTGTTTTGTTACTCATGATTCTTAGAAGAAGCCTGCTACTGCCACATTGGCTACTCTTTCTGATCAGCAGCAAGGGTTCCAATACAAAAAAGTTAAAGTGGCTAATAGGTTCATTCAAAGGCATATATTAGAAATAAATATGTAAATGAATAATAAATCAAGATTTGTATCCATTTGCTAAACTTATTATACATAGGTAATACCTCAAACAAGCAGTCTGTATACCAGGCTTAATGTCTGTAAATGTTGACTTCTGAGTGCAAAACTTATTTAGTTAAATATACATATGCAATACTTCAAATAAGTAGTTTGTATACCAGGCTATGTGTTTTCACAAACCTAAAATCTTTACTAAAGACAATCTAAGACTGGTGACCTACATATAAATTGTGTTAATATGTGCAAATTCAAAAAACAAAATGTATATGGCATTGTCAAAAACATATTAAAGACCTTAAACCACCCCCAGCCCCCCCCCCCCCAAAAAAAAAACCTGTTAGTCAGTATAAATTATTATCATTTAAAAATTCTATGATCACCATGACTGTGACATCTCAGCATCAAACAATACTGGATGCAATTAGGTGCAACTTTTATTAATACTTTAAGATGAACTGGGGTAATTATTATATTCGTTTTGATATATTGTACATGATAATTATCAGATCTATGAAGTTAGTATAAACCAAAGAATTATATATTTCCTATTGTAACTGTAAAATATTATTACATTAACATTTTAAATATACTAAACAAAAGTACAACCAAAACATGTCAATACTTCAGAACAGACTATAATATTGGGAAAGAGCAAATATTTAGATAAAATGAGATGTACTGGTAAGACATAAAATAAAACAAGAAAAAAAAGAGGATTAAGACTTATAAATATCACCTATACACAAGTTCAGTGGTGACATATTGTGTTCAAAATGATATTTCTTCATAAAGCAAAGTCCAAGGGAAGAGTGTACAAAATTGTGGGGCCTGAACTCACGAATCACTGAAAACATGATAATTCCAGGTGTTAGCAAGATGATTAGGTAATCTACCTCACAAGTAGCATACATCCCAGGCACAACATCCTAAACATGACCCATCCAATATTTCTGCAAAATCATTTCAAGGAGTAGGGTAACGATCTGGGAAGACAACTCTGTTTTTCATGTAATTCCAACCTTTTATCAGCTAGGGAAATCATGGCTTGATAAGGAAGAACCTTGCATGGATCTTCCATTGAAATGTTACATATTATTAAATTTCTAGAATCCTCAAGTCCCCAGAGTACAAAAACATGTTCTCAGTGAACTCTAAATGTGTTTAATAAGATTGAGATTAGATGATCTTGCAGGCCTGTACATGACATTGACATCCGAGCATAATTAACTGTCAAAATACACTTGATAACACACTGCACATAAGCAAAGTGTCAATACTATAATGGATCAAGTGATATGATGCATGGCACAGATATAAAGACTGCATGTCCAATAGATCAGTCTTCTGATATTAAAAAATCATATATGGTTGAGTCATGGTATTTTAATACTGGATTTAATCATACAGATATCT
The DNA here is from genome assembly GCA_032355785.1 of Symmetromphalus regularis. Lineage (NCBI taxonomy): Eukaryota > Metazoa > Mollusca > Gastropoda > Neomphalida > Neomphalidae > Symmetromphalus > Symmetromphalus regularis. The sequence goes on from JAULBS010125830.1 coordinate 12,764, forward strand.
AGGCTGACATCCAACGTTCTCAATAAAATTTGACAAATGTAAACTTTTGCTTTTGGTGAGCATATAAATAGTAAATAATTTATATAAATAGTAAATCACAAACAAAAATAATAATAATAAAAAGCTAAATTCTGAAAGATTTTACCCAAGTGTATAAAACTGTAAAGTTTTGGAATTATTTATTAAATCAGCAGGTGTCAATGGGTAACAGCAAAGATTGATTACTAAATGTAAATATTTGTTTGTACTCTATTGCCTGGTAGTTATTAGACAGGAGGCATGGTTCAGTTGTCCCAGTGACAAGTAATAATGCAGCAAAGATTAAACATTGACAGCATTTGTGAGAAGAGATGTGTAATTGATATGGTCATTCAGTGCGTGTTGCTGCTCCGGTGGTTAAAGTTTGTAGCGCCCACATCAGTACATGTAATCATCAGTGACAGACAATATCCGCCATGTTCACACTTTCTTTGACAGACTATCTCTCAACATGTACTTAGTTAACACAAGGAAAATGATGTTTTAAAAGGCTGATCTACACTACATGTGTTGTATGCATACAGCACAGCTCCTGCAGCTAGTTCTGGCATCTATAATGAATGTGGTCCTATCATAGTTGTTAAAATAACACACTATAGAAATATATAAAAGCTGATTATGCAACCAGGCCACTTCCAGTGTAGATACCCCTGAAGTAAGGCAAGAGTCAGACTGTAGTGAGCACATCCAGTGTAGATATCACTGAGGTAATCCAGGAGTCTGACTGCAATACACAAATCCAGTGTAGATACCCCTGAAGTAAGTCAAGAGTCTGACTGCAATACACAAATCCAGTGTAGATACTCCTGAAGTAAGCCAGGAGTCTGACTGCAATACACACATCCAGTGTAGATACCCCTGAAGTAAGCCAGGAGTCTGACTGCAATACACAAATCCAGTGTAGATACTCCTGAAGTAAGCCAGGAGTCTGACTGCAATACACAAATCCAGTGTAGATACTCCTGAAGTAAGCCAGGAGTCTGACT
>JAULBS010125841.1:0-13788 GCA_032355785.1 Symmetromphalus regularis
AAGTGGTATACACCTACCCACTGAGCCTTGTGGAGCACTCACTCTGGGTTGGAGCCAATACTGAGATTAAAAATCCCATGCCTCGACTGAGATTTGACCTCAGTACCTACCAACCTCAAGTCTGATAGCTTAACCACTGCACCACGGAGGCCGGTTATGTTGAAATATTTTTGTTTCATGGTGTGGTCACAGTAATTCAGAATTCAGGCCCGTAGCCAGCATATTTAGCAGGTGGGGGGGGGATCAAAATTTCATGTAGATGGAACTCATTAATGAAAAAAATATTTTTAAAATCTAAATAATTTTTTCATTTTATCGAAACTCTTAATCCTGCGGGGAGGATTGTTTGATTCCCCCCCCCCCCGACTGCCCTCCCTGGGCTATGGGCCTGTAATGCTCCCTAATCTGGTAAAACCTAGTAACTCACTTTTTCATGAAATTGAGAAAAACTGAAAAACATGAAGTCCTTCAGGATAAACATTGGTGAAGTTGCTAGGTTCTTCCAGTGCAAAATCTATTTTATAGAATGCTGTTTTTTTCACTTTTACTTCACTAAATGAAAGGGTAAAACCTAGTAACTCACTTTTTCCTGATCAGGATTGTGCATTGGTGAAGTTGCTAGGTTCTTCCACTGCAAAATCTATTATATAGGGTGGTGTTTTTTTCACTTTTACTTGACTAAATGAAACGGTAAAACCTAGTAACTCACTTTTTCCTGATCAGGATAAACATTGGTGAAGTTGCTAGGTTATTCCAGTGCAAAATCTATTTTATAGGGTGGTGTTTTTTTTTTTACTTTTACTTCACTAAATGAAAGGGTAAAACCTAGTAACTCACTTTTTCATGAAATTATTTGCTATTAGTTGCTAGGTTCTTCCAGTGCAAAATCTATTATATAGGATGGTGTTTTTTTCAGTTTTACTTGAGATATTACTGCACACACAAACCTTATCCTAAACGTTGTGGTTATATAATTCCAGAACTTCTGCCATGAATGTCATCTAGTTTATGAAATATATGAATACTGATTACATACGTACTTTCTTTTTTGGTTGAGTATATATTTTACAAATTTTAAGTTTTAGAAATCTTGTGTAATTCTATAAAAGGAAGGAATGTTTTTGAATGACGTCTCAATATCTTGTTTAATCTGCAAAAACATGGTTTAGTTTTGTATTCCCAAATCTATACCTAAAGTATTTTTGTCAAAGTTTGGATCTGAACTATCTTTCTCTAATTTTGTAAAAGAAAGAATGTTTTTGATAACATTTCGGTTTATTGTGTAATTAGCAAAAACATATTTGGTTTTGTATTTCCAAATGTATAGCAGTATTTGTTACATTGTTTACAAAAAAATTAAATTTTTAAAATCTTGCAATAATTAGTGTTATGTTCTTTAAAAGGAAGGAATGCTTTTGAATGACATTGCGATATATTGTTTAATCTTTAAAAACACAGTTTTGTTTTGTATTGCCAAATCTATATCTTTAAGTATTTTTTTTTTACAAAATTTGGATTTTAATTATCTTATTCTGTAAATGAAAGAATGTTTTAATGACATCTCGGTATATTTTGTAATTAGCAAAAGCATATTTAGTTTTGTATTGCCAAATGTTATTTTTTATTTAATGACCCCCCCACCCCCAGCACAAAAGTAAACATCAGCTATTGGAGATCCAAATGTGTATCTATTAATATTTGTTACATGGTTTATAAAAAAAAATTTTTTATACAACTTACATTTAAACCTTTTGTGCCATGATACAAGTATTAGTTTTCATAACTTTTCTCATACAGTTATATGATAAAGAAATTACCCGTTGAAGAGCACACAAAAAAGGAAACTTAAATTAGTTATAATTTTATATAGTTAAAATTACATGCCGTCCCATATATATGTGTGTATATGTATGTATGTTGTGTGATCTCTGTTGTCCTATAATTATCATAATATATATATATGAATCGTCCCAAATACTATCTTTGTCCCCTATCAGTGCATTATTAAAACAATTGCTGTCCCAAATACTGTATGTGTGACCCTGTTAACCAATAATTAAAACAATATGGTCCTAAATACGGAATGTTTGACCCCTATTAGCCTATAATTAAAACGATGCCAAAAACATAGTATATTTGACCCCTATAATTAAAAAAATTGATGCCCAAAATATAGTATATTTGACCCCTATTAGCCTATAATTAAAACAATTGCTGCCCCAAACACTGTATGTTTGACCCCTATTAGCCTATAATTAAAACAATTGTTCTCTTACTTTATGTTTGACCTCCATAACCTATAATTAAAAAATTGCTGCCCCAAACACTGTATATTTGACCCCTATTAGCCTATAATTAAAACAATTGTTCTCTTACTTTATGTTTAACCTCCATAACCTATAATTAAAAAATTGCTGCCCCAAACACTGTATGTTTGACCCCTATTAGCCTATAATTAAAACAATTGTTCTCTTACTTTATGTTTAACCTCCACAACCTATAATTAAAAAATTGCTGCCCCAAACACTGTATGTTTGACCCCTATTAGCCTATAATTAAAACAATATGCCGGGGTGCCTTGTAGTGGACATTCCTTTCCTTTGATGCAGTCTGAATTGATTGACTGTACACGCTTGTTCTCAATACAATGTGACAGCGGCATGTCGAGCTAATGTGCGGCATATTGGATGACAAACAGCTGGTTATGTCGACTTGGTGTATAACCCCAGAGTGACCATCTAACTTGCAGTGCACCAAACTACCCTGATTTGACATTTCGTCATCTATTAGAAACAAATAACTGACATTCTACATGTATGCTGGGAACTGTGTCTAGAAAAAAAAGAGAAATTGTTTACAAAAAATTCCAAAATGTTTACATGAAGGGCTTGAAAAGTTTCACTCAGAAATGTTTTTGCTCTTAGTGAATCTGTTAGCTATGATTCAAGACTGCCCTGATTTGAAATTTCCTCCTCTATTAGAAGCAAATAACTTGACACTCTATGGGAACTGTCAAAAAAAATGTATTGTCTACCAGAAATCCCAAATCTTTACATAAAGGGCTTGATAAGTTTCACTCAGAAATGTTTTTGCTATTGGTAAATCTGTTGGCTATGATTCAAGACTGCCCTGATTTGAAATTTCCACCCCTTCTAGTAGCATTATATGCTGGGAACTGTATCTTGAAAATATAAAAAAGGAATTTTCTACAAAAAATCCCAAATTTTTACATAAGGGTCTTGTTAAGTTTAACTGAGAAATGTTTTTGCTCTATTGAATCTGTTGGTTATGATTCAAGACTGCCCAGTTTTGAAATTTCCTCTACTTGAAGCAAATAACTTGACATTCTATGCTGCAAAAATTCTAGAAATAAGGGGCTTGATAAGTTTAACTCAGAAATGTTTTTGCTCTTAGTAAATCTGTTAGCTATGATTCAAGACTGCCTGGATTTGAAACTGCCTCCTCTACTTCAAACAAATAACTGACATTCTATGCTGGGAACTAGAAAAAAAGGAATTGTCTATATAACAAAAAAATCACATATTTTTTAATAAAGGGCTTGATAAGTTTCACTCAATAATATTTTTGGTCTTAGTGAATCTGTCAGCTACAATGTTTAATTGAAGACACACCTTGTTTGAAATTTCCTCCTCTACTTCAAACAAATAACTGACATTCTGTGCTGGGAACTTTGTAGGAAAAAAGAGATACATGTATTGTTTACAAAAATAAACAATTTATATATAAAGAGGCAACAAAGTTTCACTCAGAAAAGTTTTTAGCAATTAGTAAATCTGTCTTCTTTGATATGGAATTTTCTACTCTGCTAGAAAAAATAACTCGTATTTTATGCATGGAATTGTGTAGGAAAACAGGAATTATCTTTAAAAAAAAAAAAAACTTACACAAAGGGCTAGAACAGTTTCACTGAGAAACATTTTTTACTCTCATTGAAAATATGTCATCTATGCTTTTTGGTAGGTGCTTTTAAGGTGTTGCTTGATATGATAACTTAGACATTAGACATGCAGTGTAAAAAATTATTAAAAAATACAAAATGTGCATGCTTTACTTTGTAAATGCGGTTAAAAATGAGAGTTAGGCCAGAGTTTTTAATTATTTATTTCACGAAACTGCTGACACTACATTTTGCTAAATTTAAAAAAAATTAAAAGTGAAAATTCATGAAGGCTAGAAAAGAAAAAACCCTGCACCATTGTTTAAACAAAAACATTAAATACACACTTTGAAGATGAATATTTTCTTTTCATAGGGGATGAATATAGAAGTGTGTAGGCATATATGTATGACCAGTTAAATGAGTAAAACTGGTAAAATTAATTTTATACCAAATTTTATTTTCCTCTCCCAAGACATTTGTAACTTTTTTCCATCCCTTCTAACCTATTTTTGTGGAGGGGGCTATAACTAAAAATACAAAAAAAAATCTCTGGCCTTAGTGTGCAAACGGGTTTTATATTTTCGGGGCCATTTCTTTTGTGACAAACTTTGAAAATATAATGATATAGGTATCTTATAGTAGTCTAATAATGATATGGGTTACCGGGTTCTTGCTCTCAACCAAACAGACCTTATGGAAAAATTAATTTTTATGCACTTTTGTATTGCTTTAATATGAGTGTCATTATGAAGTTAGTGTTTGCTTTAATAAATCCAGTGTGGTTTACTGGGTATAGCAGATCCGGGGGACCGGACTTCCCCTTTTCTAGAATTTTTATTTATATCTATATATACATTTTCCGAGTGGAATGACATGAAAATTAAGGCTTTTTCCCCAGTCCTATTCATCCATCACATTTGGACACCCCCCACTCCCACTCCCCCTCCCCCTCCCACCTGCCGCCATTTCAGACATCCTACATCTGCGCCTGGTATAATGGTATCAAAAATGTGGTTCTTGCACATAGGTTTTCAATTTATTAACATACGCATCATAAAAAAAAAAAATTCAGTTTGTCTAACGACTACAATTTTGGTTCAGAAGAAATAATAATTCCGAATTACTCGGTTATATATTCCCAATGACAGACATCCATATTGGAGAGTCATAAATCATTTGTGGAGTCTCACTGAATTAATACGGCTTGTTTTACGTCTGATTTGTGCTGACTTGGTGAAATTGCAAGTAAGGAAATATTGCCTATGGCGTAGGTGAATGTTGTCCAGGCACTGCTATCACGGAATTGGATGGCACGTATGTCGGTAATTGCTTATTATTTGCCATTATTTGAATTATCTCTTGTGTAGGGTCGGTGGTATAGAAGCTAGTATAATGAACATTATTATTATTTTGTGAATGTCCACATTTGAATTTCTGTCTGTTATTAGGCCCATTTTTGGTTCTGGAGAGCGGAATATATCTCAAATGGAAGCATGTCCATCTGCGAAGTGGTCAGTCATCGGATTGATCCTTTTCAGTAGACCTATTTGTAGTTTGGGCTATTTTCTGTTCTAATCAGTAGTCCACAACTGGTTCATCAGAGGCTGTGGTATGTGATGTCCTGTCTATGGCGAAAAGGCATATAAAAGACCCTTTGCTGATTATCGTAAAGAGTAGCTTATGTGGTGACAGCGGTTTCCTCTAAATAAATATGCCAGAATGACCATATGATTGACGTCCAATAGCCGATGATAAGATAAAAATCAGTGTGCTCTAGAGGCATCGTTAAATAAAACAATCTTTACTTGAATTTTTATTATACCATGTGATCTCAGTGGTCCAGTGGTAGGACATCAGACTCTCAAGCTGAAGACAGTGGTTCAAAGCCCATCAAAGACTGGCTCATACATAAAACTACATTTCAAAATTACCAAATATTTGACATCCAATAACTGATGATTAATAATTAAATATGCTATAGTGTCTAGTGTTATACCAGTTAATCTCTAGCCTGGATGAGAAATAACTCTATGTATCTACTGAAGGGGGTAGATCCAATAACCCTTCACACACCAGGCAGATACTCTATCTCTTAGTTATATCCTCTACCATCTTAAAATGGTAGTCTCAGTATTTCTTCATACACAGCTACATGTATGATTCAAGACTGCCCTGATTTGAAATTTCCTTCTCTGTTAAAAACAAATAAGGCCAGATGAAAAAAATACTTGTTTGCATCCTCACCCAACCTGAGAAATTACCCTCCGGCCTCCAAATGTTTTGTATTTTTCAAAACTGTTTATTAAAACTGTCAAAACAATATTTTCCCACCTATTGTAATGATTGCACAATCACCAAGGAACTTCATCCTGATGACAGTGCCTCTATCGGACAAAAGAAGTACCACTTGCGCCTGCACATTAACATTGACGCCATTTGTTTTCTGTTCAGGCAGTGTCTGGTATAAATTGCTACAGGCTACAGGTTGAAGTAGCTATAAAGTGTCTATGGTCTTCTCTACCTTCCTATCATGCCTTCTGACCATGAATACCATGGTTAGTTTTCTTCTAGGCTACAGGTTGAAGTAGCTAGAAAGTGTCTATGGTCTTCTCTACCTTCCTATCATGCCTTCTGACCATGAATATCATGGTTAGTTTTCTTCTAGGCTACAGGTTGAAGTAGCTAGAAAGTGTCTATGGTCTTCTCTACCTTCCTATCACACCTTCTGACCATGAATATCATGGTTAGTGTTATTCTTCCTGTACACCGCCATTCTACATACAAAATAAAAAATAAAAATAAAATCCTCTTGCTCTACATGAAAAATTGAAATGAGTGGACGCTAAACAAGTATGTCTTTTTATGTGGCCTAATATTCACTATTTTCCTTGTCACAACCAGAGACAGATCTATAGCGGGGCTCAACCCCCTTCCCCCCGCCGCCCTACTTTTTGCGAGTTTAACATAAAAAGAATTTATTATTTTTAACGTTAAAGAATCCGGCATCATATTATTGGGCCCTCCCCCACTAAAAACAGTGAGTGGGGTGAACCGAGCGGTGGTGGTGTGCGTTGGGGGGGGGAGGTGGTATACCGATACATGCGCATCTTGTAGCTCAAACAGTAGCATGTCTGCCTGTGAATCAGTTGGTCATCGGATCGATCCTTCTCAGTAGTCCAACAAATGGTCCACAATTGGTTCATCAAAGGCTATGGTATATTCTGTCCTGTCTGAGGAAAGTGCATGTAAAAGAACCCTTGCTGTTTGTCGGAAAGAGTAGCCTATGTGGCAGCAGCTGGTTTCCTCTAAAAGAAACATGTCAGAATGGCCATATAATTGATATCGGATAGCCGATGATAAGATGAAAATCAATGTGCTCCAGAGGCGTCGTTAAATAAAACAAACTTTACTTTATCTTGTAAGGGTCGACTTTACTAGAAGGGTCAACGATTAACATACATTTAAAAGAATTATTATTTACTGTGAAAAGCAATATCACTTTCCCTTCACAGGGTTCCCGTTGCAACCAGTGGTCCACAAGTGGTTCATCAAAGGCCGTGGTATGTGCTGTCCTGTCTGTGGGACGGTGCATATAAAATACCCCTTGCTGCTTATCGTAAAGAATAGCCTATGTGGCGGCAGCTGGTTTCCTCTGAATAAATATGTTAGAATGGCCATATGATTGACGTCCGATGATAAGATTAAAATCAATGTGCTATAGAGGAGGGTTCCACCTAGCATACTGGAAAATGGGAGTCATCATGACTCACAAGGTTTTGTTTTGGGAGTCAAGCTTTCAAAAATGGGAGTCAAGCATATTATTTCAATCACATAGTTAACTGAATAACTGTGTTGTTTATATTACCTGCAAACATTATATCCATTATCCACTATTCTATCTTTATAATACTAATACATGTATATCCATTGTGTTTTTCTTCTCATAAATAATAGGTTTTTGTGTATTAAAACAAAAAAATAGATTAACGTTGAAAATAGTTTGCGTCAACCACTCTGGGTTGGAGCCGATACTGAGATTAAAAATCCCTTGCCTCGACTGAGATTTGATCTCAGTACCTATCAGCTTTGAGTCCGATAGTTTAACCACTGCGCAACGGAGGCCTGTTTTTCGTATCATCACAAAGTGCGATACCAATGTAAATTTTGAGAGGTCATGACCTCTCATCAGGTGATCCACGGAACTAGTTTTATTTCCATTCATAAATTACATCTATACGTGTGTATAACTGTATATAATATTAACAGTATTTTGTTTTTCAGATGTTCAATAAAGTTCCCGTATGATTTCCAACACTGGTCAAGAGACAAGTTACTAATTCAACATCTACAATAAAAAACACTGATCTTGAATGATTTTGCGTTATATATGTATTCGTAATAACAAATAAACTGTAGTTAATTTAGGTCAATAGAGTATTCATTACAGAAAATCAACAGTATCCAATTAGTAATAATTATATTCGTGATAACACATCCAGTGAAGTAAAGTAGTTTGTTTTATTTAACGACGCGGATGCAGGATTTCTGAAAGGGTGGAGGGGTCCAAAAGTGATGAGTGAATAGAAAAATGGTAAATGTTTACGTCCTTCCACTCGTAAAATGATTTTTAAAAATCGAGAAATGCTTGCGGGACGGGGGGCCTGACCCCCTGAACACCTCTGGATCCACTGGTGACATTGATTTGTATCGTATCATCGGATATATGGTTATTCTGAGATATTTACTTAGAGAAAACCCTCTGCCGACACATAGGCTATTCCTTCCGATAAGCAGCTAGGGTCTTTTGTATGGCCTGTCCCACAAAGAAGACAGCACATACCACGACATTTGATGAACGGTAGAGTGTCCGCCTGTGAAGCTATCGGTCGTCGGATCGATCCTTCTCAGAGGATCCATTTGAAGCGTGGGCTATTTTCCGTTCCAAACAGTGGTCCACAACTGGTTCATTAAATACCGTTGTGTGTGCTGTCCTGTCTGTGGGACAGTGCATATAAAAGACGCCTTGCTACTTATCAGAAAGAGTTGCATATGTGGCGGCAGCGGGTTTCCTCTAAATAAATGTCAGAATGACCATATGATTGACGTCCAGTAGCTGATGATAAGATAAAAATCAATGTGCTTTAGAGACGACGTTAAATAAAACAAACTTTACTTTACTTTTTGTCCAAATAGGAGTTTGTTAAATGGGCTACTCGAGAAAATGCACTTTATCAGCTGTATGGTGCAGTATAGACAAGTGCGGTATCATACTAATATACACAGTGTGGTACATGGGTGAACTGTACAGTCACTCAATGAATACTGTATATAAAATACCACGGTGGCTCAGTGGTTAAACTGCTTGTCGCACGGCTGGTAGGTACTGAGATCAAATCTCAGTCGAGGCTTGGATTTTTATCTCGATACCAGCTCCAACCCAAAGTGAGTGCTCCGCGAGGCTCAATGGGTAGGTGTAAACCACTTACACTCACCAGTGGTCCACACCTGGTTCATCAAAGTATGTGGTATGTGCTGTCCTGTCTGCGGGAAAGCGCATATAAAAGATCCCTTGATGCTAATCGGAAAAAGTAGCCTATATACTCTAGTTAACACACACACACACACACACACATACTGAACAACAAAAGAAACGTAAATGTTTGTTTAGATCCAGTTTAATCAAATTAGATGAAAATATTCATAAAAACATAAAACTTAACACTTCCCTCCAGTAAGCAAACTAGCCAACATCAAAATATGGTTAACTTTTATTTAATCAAACACTGCAAATTAAATTAGACTATATATTTTTTTGTTTAATGAATTTGAATTCTACTGATTTCCAGTCTATAAAATCATCGAATAATGACGTAAATTTTATTACAGATTTGATTATGACGTAGATTTGAATAAGACGTAGATTTGTCGCATTGCAAAAGTGACCCCAGTACGACTAGTGGAACTTCATTAATTAAGTATATCCATGCAGTTGTGGATTTCATTTTCCCATTGTTTATCTCGTCCAATAAACGTTTCCATGGACCATCCCCATGCAACTACTACAACTCCATCTCCAGCCAGGCCAACAGAGGGGAGACCACCCTTTCCGACGTCCACTTGAATTATCTCCCCTGGCTTTACATCCACGTGCAATCTAGAAAACCCACCACCACCCCCTCCCCACCCACCATTTCTGCCCGTAGCCCCGCCTCCATATTTCCCAGCATTCTTTCCAGATCGTTTTGTAGCCCAGGGTCCGGAACATCCTCCTCTTAGTCCTTGGTGGATTGTTTTTCCGTTTTCTTTCTTTACACCCACATCTGCTTCATACTTTCCAAGATGATATCTACCAAACGTCTGATTGTACACATCGTGAACGTACTGAAATGATTGTGATTTAAAAGGACTATTTGGGTTTTTTCTTTCTTTAGATTTCTTTAGAAATATTTTCATAGTTTTCTTAGAATTTGTCTTTTTACGATATCCTTTCGTTTGTTTTCCTCTGTATTTAAATAAACTGTGCAATTTAGATGTTTTTCTTTTATGATCAACAAATCCAATCACACTCTTGACAACTCTATGTTTAGTAGAATTAGCACTGTCGTCTGCTAAATTAGAAATGTCGTCTGCTAACGTAGAAGTGTCGTCTGCCAAATTATCACCATAATTTAAATTAGCTATAACATCAACATTATAACTATGGTCGTCAAACTTAGAATTATCATCCGCCATCTTGGTGGTGTCGTCTGCTGCAGTTCTTCGTTGTTGAGTCACGTGACAAGTGGAACAGTTCGGCGCGGCTCCAGCTCCACAGAAGAGGCAGATGGTTGATGACAAGATGCACTCACTTGCATCCCACGTCTGACCTGCAGCGCCACCTCCCTGACATTCCCTGCTGCTCCCGCCATTCCCTCCATATAAAGTGTACCCAAACCCACCAGCGCCACCTGTACAAACAAAATACACTTTAGATTCTGTTATTTCCCCCTCAATTCCCTCCATACAGAGTGTACCAACAGGACCATTATGTTCAAACAAAATAGACTCTTTAGATTATATTATATTCCTACCAATTCCCTCCATACAGAGTATATCTAACCCCACGAAAATTTGTACAAACGGGACTCTTTATAAAGAGTTTAAACAGAACAGAACTTGATTACATTGAGGCCGTACTTCAACAGAATGCGAGGAAGGTATAAAAAAATATATTAAAAAAAATAATAATAATAAGATGTGACCACCTGTACAAACAAAACAATTGATTAGATTCTGTACATTCAATATAAAATAAAGCACTGTTGTTTCATCAGTTATACAAGAAGATAAAAGTCCAGTAGCCGCTAACAGCAAAACATAGTCTAAGTGGCAGTAGCGAGATTTCTCTTGTAGACCACTAGCTGTAAATGTCTTGTGTGTGACACCCAATAGCTACAAATTAAAAGAAATCTGCTGGGTTGTTGTTAAGCAATCCTTTATTTACTGTGTGACGTCATCATTACGTCATAATCACTGTGACGTGATTAAACATTATTTTTATTTATTTATTTCAATTTAATTCAATATTTTATTTACGTCTCACCTTTTAAAATATAACACAATAATAAATATAAATATATACAAGTCTAGTAATAAAAATACACTCATACAAGTATTTTAAAAGCCACTCAATATAGAGTTATGAGAGAGGAACATGAAGTAAACCAAAAACTATATCAAACATTTCTAACAAATAAATAATTATATAATAATTATACCACTCTATATACAATATCTCGTCTATTTTCTAAAATCTTCAAATAGCTATTAGCACAGATTTTCGTTATTAAAATATCCGAAAATAAAAATGCCATTTTGTCACTTAAATTAAAATCTTTATAAGAACATAAAAAGATTAACTTTGAAGATTTACCTTTTGTGAACGATCCACCTCGTCCTCCTAAAGAGCGGACGTATCTACCAAATGACGTAGTACCGCCATCACCAGCTTTCTCCTTCTTCTCGAACGCTACGAGGTCAGGGTCGAATCCTCCTCCACCTCCTCCTATACACAAGACATCCAGGAGGCAGATCTCTGGATGAACGAGGAACTGCGTGGATTCACGTAAAATCACGTAGCCGTGTGACCATGTGCCGTTGATCGAGTAGTGCATATCTGAACGAACATATATCGTGCTACATTGAATATTCCTAGGAGATTGTCAGTGGTCTCTCCAGTATTCAGAAAAGGAATGGCGGGAATCGCTAGAGCTTGTTCCACTCATAGGAAGGGATGGTAACTAAAATTTGCAGGGTACATGTACTTCGAAAATGTCTTTGTATATACTAGTATATATACAAGAGGATAGCATGACTTGTGATTTCGGATGGCGGACTAAATAAACGGATCGGAATTTTACTATCACTGCCAACAGATGGCGGGCATATTTAAAATAAGTCTTAAGACATCGCTTATGAATGACATATGGTGAGATCCCTGTATGCCAGAAAGGTCGTAAACGCACTTAAGACCAACATAACTTTTTGAAGTCAAAAGATGCATCTTAGAATATCCGCTCTTATCTACAACATATGGTTAGTGCACAAGAGCGCATCGGTGGTCTAGCTTAAGATTCAGGTTCAACTATTAGATCAAGATATGCATTTGAACTACATACAGCATCGCTGTTAAATACACGTTACAATAATAATAATAATGTCAGGATGAAGGTTAATCAACTAGAGAAGATGAGGAAGAAACAGGGTTTTAGCAGAAGGAACAGAAGTTGGAATGTGAGACAGTGTAGACAATTGTTTATTAGAGGAACAGTAGGAATGTAAGAAAGTGGAGACAATTGTACAGGAGGTGGAAGGGGTGTGTTACAACATTGATTATGCTTTGATGACAAACAATGATTATGTTGATGATAATGAAGATAGTGCTGCTGTCGATAGTGATAACGAAAAAATAAACAGACACTCTATTATGATTATGACAATGATGGTAGCGATAAAGAAGAAGATGATGATGATGGTTGTGGTGGTAGTAATAATGGTGACGATGATGATGAATGTGGCGATGATGATGATGATGATGATGATAATGAGGGTGACGATGATAATGTTGGTGGTGGTAGCAATAATGATGACGATGATGATAACTGACAGTGGCGATGATGATGATAATTACGGTGGCGGTGATGATGATGATGGCAATGAGGGTGGCGATGATGGCAATGAGGGTGACGATGATGACAATGATGATAGTGGTGATGGTGAGGATAGTAGTGATGATGATGTCTATGGGGGTGATGATGACGACGGTGACGATGAATACAATGATTATGACAATCTGTATACCCCATTGACAGAATATATCTTTGTCCCAGCGGCCACCTTCTGTGCAGACCAACTCCTCCAGAGACTGTGCTAATGATATTCCTCTTTGATGGTGCATCCAGTTCCACTGTGACGTCACCTTGAACCCTACGTCACATGTCACGCGCACGCGGAAACCAGTGGATACGAAAGATCCTGGTATGACGTCAACAGTAGTTCCATTGTATATTTCAGGAATAACACAGAAATCTGGAATTGTTAATAGTATGTGTTGTTATATACTGTTCACATTAAGTATGGAATAACTGAGTTCAAAATGAACTGATACAGCTATACCACTGTATACAACAACACATACAATACGATTAAGGTATTTCGGCTCTATATACAGATCTACAGACCTGCCTATCCATAAAACGCCCTTTCAGGAACCTAGGGTACATAAACATGATTTCTCAGGAAATCTAAAGGTTCTGTCAGGAATGCATCACACGTGACAAGTCATCGCGCACGCCATGTCCGATGTTAAAGTCAAGGTGACGGGTATAACAGTTGCAAAACCTCGCGTC
>JAULBS010125852.1:0-13102 GCA_032355785.1 Symmetromphalus regularis
CCACCACACTAATGTGGCTAGTTTCATTTATATGTTGGTTGTATTTATTTTCGAGCTTATATCCAATTACGGTTCAAGCACGCTGCCCTGTGCACACAATTCGTCTTCCTGTGCTGTCTGTCCAGGACAGAGGTTAGTGTTAGTAGGAGAGACGAAACCCTCTACCCCCACACTAATGCAGCTAGTCTTATCGATAAACAGCAAGATATCTTGTATATGCACTGTCCTACAGACAGAAAACGCATATCATAGCATTTAATAAACCAGCTGTGAACTATTAATTGTCTCACTAGCGCCCCTTCGCCCCCCCCCCAGCCCCCACACCCACATACGAAGACATACCTCTTTCTCGATATAAAGTTTAAAAAAACCCACACAATTATTTGGTTATGATGCCATCCTGCCGCCCCTACCGCCCCCTTGTTCTCACAGACTTCTGGATCTTTCCACCCCTTCCCGGGGGCTGTACCGCCCACTTTGGAAATCACTAGTGTAAAGGGTGTACATCTACCCATTGAGTGTTGTGGAGCACGCTCTCTTTTAATACAGAGATAAAATTTAAAAAATCATGCCTCGACTGAGATTTGATCCCAGTAGCTACAGTTGAGAATCTGATAACGTAACCACTATAATGATCTGGGTCGGTTATTTTTGCATTAGCAATAAGATATCTTTCATAGAAATTTCCCACATACACGACAGCACATACCACGGCCTTTGATATACCAGTAATGGATCACCGGTTAGGATAGAAAAAACATGCCAACCTCGAGAAAATGGAAACTTATTTCACTCGGGAAATAAACATGATACGAAATGGAAACTCGTTTAATAAGCTATATATATGTACCGCTACTGAAATGAATTGCATGTAATTCAATTACATGCATAGAACAAATTACTATCGATTAAAGCAATTTACTAGCAAAACATCTGAATAGATAAATAATTAAAAATACATCAAACAGGAACTGGTGGTTGACCTTCAAAATATTTATGTTAAAATATAGAGTATAGCATCACATCGGACTCATCCTGGAGATAAGTTTCATAAAATGGTTGCATACAACTATAATATGATTATGAGTGCGCAATATTCATATTGTACCTTTTTATATGTGGAGTTAACTCAGTCATTGTATTTGTAGAGATCAGTTGAATTTCAGTTGTGTATAACTAATATATCTAAAAATAGCAAAATAAGACGCTTACAATATTGTACCTTTAAAATAAGTAAAGTAAAGTTTGTTTTATTTAACAACGCCTCTAGAGCACTTTGATTTTTATCTTATCATCGACTATTGGACGTCAATCATATGGTCATTCTGACATTTATTTTAGAGGAAACCCGCTGCCGCCACATAGGCTTCTCTTTCCGATAAACAGCAATGTTTATTTTTATATGCACCGTCCCACAGACAGGACAGCACATGCCATGGCCTTTGATGAACCAGTTGTGTATCACTGGTTGGAACGGAAAATAGCTCAAACTGCAATATGGTCGCATACAACTATAATTTAACAGTTAGTTTTTGTTTAATAACACCATTACAGCACATTGGTTTATTAATCATCGGCTATTGGATGTCAAACACTTGGTAAATTGTGTCACGTAGTCAAGTGTGAGGCAAACTAATGATTTTAGTGCGCAATATTATACTTTTTTATACAGTGGCGGCCGGCCTCCGTGGCGCAGTGGTTAAGATATCGGACTTCAGGATGGTAGGTACTGAGATCAAATTTCAGTCGAGGCATGGGATTTTTAATCTCAGTATCTGCTCCAACCCAGAGTGAGTGCTCCGCAAGGATCAGTGGGTAGGTGTATACCACTTACACTGACCAGTGGTTCACAACTGGTTTAACAAAGGCCGTGGTATGTGCTATTCTGTCTGTGGGATAGTGCATATAAAAGTTTATCGAAAAGCAGCGGGTTTCGTGTCTCCTACTAACACTAACAGACAGCACAGGAAGCTGGTTGTGTGCCCAGGGCAGCATGCTTGAACCTTAATTGGATATAAGCACAAAAATAAATACAACCAGGAAACAATAAAGATTGAAGTTAGGTTTGAATTACACATATAAAGGATTGTTTGTTTAAATACAAATACCACAGTTTGGTATACCAATCATGACCACTGACTGGAATGGAAAATAGCTTAAGGAGAATCAATCATGGTTTTTCCCTCCATTTTGAACAAATCAAAACACCTGAATATGATCAAAATACTACTTAAACATAATTATTGGTAGATTGTTATTTGATTATAAATATAATAAAATAAAAAAATAAAAATTATATGTCTGCTTTTGTACGAAAAAAATAATATTTGAATATTGACACTATTACGAACAACCAATCACAGATGCCATTTTATAGAGCACATGGTACAACAAAGATGGCTGTGTTTACATCTGCTAGGATCCGTCTGCTAGAGTAGTCACCTGATTATGTAATCAGTAATGAATGTTCTGATTGGATGAAAGTACTGTATTTATAGAATCTCATATTAGTAGTGAAATATATAGTATAAGATGAAATAACAAACTATACATAAAGCAAACAAACTGTTGTATATATTTTGATATATAAAACTATACTGTAGTTTAAACTTCAAAGCAAATAAAAAGTTCAATCTGGCCAGAATTTCGAGGGCTAAAATTTCCAATAAAACAATAATATGTAAAATTATTTAAATTACCTGTCGTTATATAACCAAGCCAAGAAGATGGTAGCATTCCAGTACCAGTCAGGAGCCATCCAGTCTCCATCTGACCATATAACCTCCGGTTTGTATGTGTTTACCAGTTCGTATAACTCAGGCAAAGTCTTTCTCTGTCACATACAAATTATCCATGTTAAAACAATAGTAAAAAATAATCCAGTTTGTATGTGTTTACCAGTTCATACAACTCAGGCAAAGTCTTTCTCTGTCAAATACAAATTATCCATGTTAAAACAATAGTAAAAATAATCAGGTTTGTACAGGGCCAGATTTAAACCTTGGGCTCATCAGGTTCTGGGTCCCTTAACATAGAAATTAAGTTACATGACAAATAAAAAAAATAGTACTAATTTTATAATTATTACATTTTTTTTAATAAAGGAAGACCTTTGCCTGGGGTACCCTCTGGTAGAGGGCCCAGGACAATTGCCCCCTTTTAAATATGGTTCTGTGTTTATAGGCCCAACTTGTGTGTGTTAAACCATTTGTACAATTATAACAGGTCTGCTAAATAAACTTACTCTTGAATAAAACAAAAAAATCTCTTCTTCCCCATCTAAAAACTGTCATCTTTTACTAATGCAAAATACAAATGTAACAGCAGTTTTAATAAACTTGTGTGTCTTCTGTATTAATGGATATTACCAACTGCCTATATGCAATTTCTAAATTTAGCCATCTTTTATTCAACACAGATAAAGTGATAGTATCCTATAACAAGTTAAAAAATGTTTGAAATTGGTGTTAATAGAGTTTCAAGCCATCTATATGTCATCTAGAACACCTAAATAGCCTGGGCAAGTTCGGTTTTCATGCTTATACCCAATTAAGGTTCAAGCATGATGTCCTGGCCACACAACTCACCTTTATGTGCTATCTGTCCAGGACAGAGATTAGTGTTGGTAGGAAAGATGAAACTCAATGTCACCTACTCTTACTGATAAGCAGCAAGTGATCTTTTATATGCACAATCCCACAGACAGGATAACAAACCATGAATTTTGATAAAACAGTTGTGGACCACTGGTCGGTGTAAGTGGTGTACACCTATCCATTTAGCCTCGAGCACTCACTCTGGGTTTGAGCTGGTACCAAGATAATAAATCCCATACCTCGACTGAGATTTGTTCTCAGAATGCTTGGGCAAGAAATTACAATTATCCCAGACCCCTATATTCTTATGCACTGGAACTGGTTATGCATAATGTTATTTAATTAGAATTCAGCTGTATCTTACCATAACAAAGTCATTAGTCTGGAATTTGTTTGCCTGGTCGACTTCGAACAGCGGGTTGAACCACTCAAACATAGAGTGATATACGCCATAGTGAATAGTAGTTCGGTTTCGTATAGAATTCGCCAGTGCAGCTGTCAATAAACAAATTATGTACCTTTAGTAAATATATAAAAGGTGAAAAAATTGCGTGCGTATTAAGTCACGAAATTTATAAGCACACAATTTTTTTCAGTACTAAACTGGTGAAAAGTGAAGAAAAAACAAAAAGTTAACATGTCGTCTGTTGTTCCAGCCTTATTCAGATCGGGTAACATATGACATAATTTTTAGGATCAAAGTTAGTTTTCTGTAGGTAGTGGTATATATTTAAACCAAAAAAATACAAATGCATATGAAAACCATTTTCTGTGTTTATGTTGCATGTACGGTACCACTCTTTTTGAAATATTGTCACCTATGTTTATAAACTTTATAATATTTAGAGGCACTGATTTTCTGCGATAACGGAAACACGGACGGAATCGTGGAAAAACCTATCTGAAACAGAATTCCCAATTTTCTCCGAAAAGATTACTCGTCTCTGAAATGCACAGTTCATAAATTAAACAGATTTTCTAACCGCATTTTGGAAACAAAAATAGTCGATACCTGACTACACTGATATCTGTACATGTTACGCCAAATTAATTTGCCACAGAGACGATCACCAGTTATTTGCTTTGTATGTTTCCGTCAATTTAACTGAGAAAAGTGGAGGTTTAAAACAAAAACAAATTCTCTCATTCTTTGACAATTACACGAGTTAAAGGTTTATTACATATTTTGGGACGATTTATTTTTAATATTCATCATAATTTAAAACGACGAAAATTGGTTTTCACGTTTGGTAAAATTAAAGTCTTTTTTTTTATGTGATCGATTCTAATTATATGTGGAAATTTTTGCAAACCCTGAGTATTACCAAACTCGATGGTATGGCGTATTAAACAAGTTTCAATTCATGTTGATGTTTTTTTTGCTTTTGTTTGTTTGTTTGTTGTTGTTTGGTTTTTTTTGTGTGTGTGTGTATGGGCGCGTTTGTATTTAATGGAAAACATTTCAATGGAACACAAAATGAAATAATAAAATTTACTGAAACGGAAAAGATGAAAATCTGAAACGGAAAATCAGTGCCTCTAAATATTTAATACTTATATAATTATACTGATAATTAAAGGATAGTGGTAATTTTTTCAGCTGAGTTTGATAGTCTGTTAAAAAATTCATGTTCTTAATTTGATGTTAAAGATTTAGCAAACTGTATAAATAATATCTTTCTAACCCACGAGATCCCTTTTTGGGCCTACATCCATTGCATTCCAGTTGAAGGAATATTTTGATGGCCAGCTTGTAAAACCTTCATGATGTTTGGTTACCTGAACCACATACCTGAAACATATATATATATAATATATATACATGTATATATATACAAATACAAATAAAGTCAACAATAATGAAAAGTACATGCACAGTTTTAATTATTTTTATTTACATGTATATGTTGGGATGAGAGGTTCTTCTTTATTTCTCAGTATGATTCCAATTGTCTAGAAATAGATTATGAACATATTTTTATAATTCCAAAGAAATTAAAATGATTGTTTTTTACAAATAAAAAAGTGGAAAATTTAAAAGAAATTATGCTATCAAAATTCTAGGGGTTGTTTAGAAATTACATAATGCAAATTATTACCTATCACCTGTAATTGTTGAACGGCCACCTAACAGAACAAACAAATTTTGGAATGCTAAAATGCAAATCATGAATTCGGCTAAACATATTTTTAAAGCTATCTCACCATTCTGTATTCTAAGTAACACCTTAAACAAAAAATTTTTTTTTTTTTTTTTAAATGGATGTTAAATTTTGATAGGTCCCTTCAAGAAATTAGGATTGTCATTTACAAACCGGGCTCCGGAAGCTTGGAAAATATCTGCCCATTTGTCAGGGTTGAAGAATTCAGCCTGGAACATCGGTGCGAAATCTGCGTAGGTGAAACCTGGTTTGTAGTTCTCTTTCATAAACGCAACCACACTCGGAGATCCGTCCACCCATTGTTTCCAAAACCACTCGGTTGTGAAACTTGGAACTGAAAACACGCCCCAGTGAAGGAAAATTCCAATTTTTCCTTCATCATACCAGGTTGGCAGCGGTCTCGAATCGATGGACTTCCAGTTTGGTTCGTAGTGAACAGATTGGCATAATGAACACATAATTAAAAATGCAATTAAACGAAGATGTGTTTGGACGTTCATTGCGATCACGGGAATGTAATCGATGTCATGTGATTAAACAAAAGGTCACGTGCCGTGAGCAGATTGACGCGGCAAATACGAAACTTTTATATGCGTCATTTCATAGGACACCTTATAACAACTATAAAGCACCTACAACTGTAAAGTTGTTGACAAAATCAAAAAGGAGGATAATCGATAATGAAGTTATGTTAATTATAAGCATATGTTGTAGACACCATGCGAACTTTTTTGTTATTAAGTTGGCCAATGTCAATTTCAGCCAATCGTGTTATGGCTTATGCGCAGACGATATGTCACATAGGGTTTCATCATTAGATATTTTATCATTTACCAAGGTCGTTAATTTAATACATGTTATAAATGTCTACGGGTAGGTTCTTGAATTCTCTGGTTGACTACACAGCAAAAATAGCCACATATGTTTCACGTGTGAATTGGAAACATGTTTCACGTATGTTAAACATGTTGAACATACGTTATGTTAAACATTTGAAATCATATGTTTCACATACGTTTCTTGAACATACGTTTAATAGAACGAATGTTTAACATACGTTTAACATAATATATGAGTATTTATGGTGTTCTTTCCCTTGTAATCTACAAGGTGTTCTTAGTAAATGTTCTTAACAAACAGTTGTCTAAAGTAATTAGAAAAGAGGCCTTTGTAGGATTTTAGGTGTACTTGATTCAGAAAGGTATAATGGATGTTTAAAAAATCAAATTAAAAATACCTCCCTTACCAACCAAGATGGTGTCCATAGCAACAGTGAAACTTATAAATATCTACAGAAACCCTTTCCATGTTATTGTGTATGTCATTAACGTATATTTAACATTTATATGAAAAACATTTTTATCATATGTTTAACGTAGGTTTTTTGTAAACGTACGTTAACATACGTCCGCCTATTTACATGAAAAAATTACGTTTGTGAACGTACGTTAAACATATGTGGCTATTTTTGCTGTGTATAATTCTCAGACTACAGAAGTTAATCTTCAACAGCTAATTTCAGAGCCTGCGCAGCTGCATCCTCACAATGTCAGGAGTCACTCCGAGTCCGTTTGGACCCCTGACCAATATAGCTCATAAAAACCAGGGCTGCTTACCGCGCCATCTATACGAAAATTTTTTTGGTGATATCATATTTTAAAATATTATCCAATCAGATCGCTCGTTTTATAAGCTAGATCGGCAACTGTCGATACACTGAAATCCGAATAATTGTGATTGGATGCTTCCAATCTTCTCACGATACGACGCTTCCAATCAAACTATGTTCTCTGGGCCCAGGTTTTTATGAGCTATATTGGTCAGGGTTCCAAACGGACTCTGAGTGACCGATGTGACCCCTGACGTTGGGAGGATGGTGCAGCCGGGGTCAAGAGAGCATAAATTTGTCCCACCAATAATCGGCGGCGCCCTTTTTTGCTACATTATTTACATTTATTGAGTACGTTGTAGGCGCCCTTCAAATTACTAATGGAGCCCTTATTCAGTCTTGCCCCCAATATTTCAATTGCTGCGCCGGTCCTGAATTTGAATAAATTATTATGTGTAAATTTCTGGAGGTAAAATTGTTAACATTTCCATACATACAGTTCAGGATCGGATCCAGGATTGTGAATTGGGTAGACCAGGCGCTAAACTAATGGGGGCTGCAGAATCTGGCGCCTACCTCTTCCCTGGATTGTGAAATTAAAGGGCAGATATAAAGAAACCATTGTCGGAATTCAATTTTTTTTTTTTTTTTTTTTTTTACCTTTTCATATTAAATAAAATATAATTTCGTACTTGTCAACCTAGTGGGTCAGCGACTTCTGAATATCATGAATCACTGATAGAGCATTTCCTGTTTTAAACAACAAACACAGTGACTGATGATGGAGATATTTTCAATTTGCTATTATGATGTAAATGTATACCATGCAAATTAAAATAATTTTTTAAAGTTTTGCAGCTGTGTACACACGATCAATAATGGACTGTTAAAAGCAGGAGGCACAAATGTTATTGTAGGGGGAGGGGTGGGGTCTGGAAGTGTCTGGGTTTGTTTTTGTATTTTTAATCCCACTAGAGTACATTCATTTATGAATCATCGGCTATTGGATGTCAAACATTTTTTAATTTTGAAACAGTCTTCAGAGGAAATTCGCCAACCAGTGGTCCAGAACTGGTTTATCAAAGGCCGTGGTATGTGCTGTCCTGTCTGTGGGACGGTGCATATAAAAGATCCCTTGCTGCTTATCGGAATGAGTAGCCCATGTGGCGGCAGCGGGTTTCCTCTAAAGACATATGTCATAATGACCATACGTATGACGTCCAGTAGCCGATAAGATAAAAAAATCAATGTGCTCTAGAGGTGTCGTTAAACAAACTTCACCGAGGAAATTCGCAACCTATGCTGTTTCTGTTAGAAGAATAAAGGTTGCGTCTTTCCTTTCGTGACGTCGGATCGATCCTTCTCAGTGGACCCATTTGCAGTTTCAGTATTTTCCGTTCCTACCAGTGGTCCACAACTGGTTTATCAAAGGCCGTGGTATGTGCTGTTCACTCAGTGGGACGGTGCAAATAAAAGATCCCTTGCTGCTTATCGGAAGGAGTAGCCTATGTGGCGGCAGCGGGTTTCCTCTAAAAGACGTACGTCATAATGACCATACGTATGACGTCCAAAAGCCGATGATAAGATAAAAATCAATGTGCTCTAGAGGCGTTGTTAAATAAAACAAAATTTACTTCCTTTCGTGAAATCCTAGATCCGCCCTTATAAATGGTAATTAATTTATTGTAGCCTATTTATAGCTTAGGGATTAGACTACAGTATAATATTTCAAATTGTGTATAATTAAAAGTCGTTTCACGATATGCATTGCTGATTAAACTGATATCTGATACAATACGGCATTTTGATTTATGTGACCAGGTTTTATCTTGGGACAGATTATTTATACTGCACAAATTAAATAGGGAACATCCAATAAAACCCAAAAGATAATAACAAAGAGTGATAAAGTTGAACCAGTGACGTGATATGATATTATGAAACGTTTTTGCCAGGATATTTAGGTATGACAGAACCATACCAAGACAGGAAGCAAGTGTAGAGCTTGTGGAATTCAACTTTATGATTAATACGTTCGTTACAAACGGATAAACACATCATAGTTCTCCAAATATGGATGGCTTATTCATGGCATGTTTCAGGTCAAACAACCAATAACAATTTTAGGCAAAGTAAAGTTTGTTTTATTTAACGACGCCTCTAGAGCACATTGATTTTTTATCTTATCATCGGCTATTGGATGTCATTCATATGGTCATTCAGACATATTTAGAGGAAACCTGCTGCCGCCACATAAACTATTCTTTCCGATAAGCAGCAATGTATCTTTTATATGCACCATTTTATAGACAGGACAGAAAATACCATGGCCTCTGATGAACCAGTTGTGGATCACTGGTTGGAACGGAAACAATTTTAGGTATCACATCTCATTACTATAGGGTACGCCTACATCTGCCAAATGACTTGAACGCCGTTGATGTTGCCTGATGATGTTCTATACATGTTCGATGGTAGGAAGGTACCCGGTATGCAGGGCCGGATTTATAAGGGGGCAATTGCTCCGGAACCCCTGCCAGAGGGGACCCCCAGACTAAGGACTTTCTTTATTTAAATAAATGTGATAATTATAAAATTAGTTCTATTAATTAATTTTAGTTATTTTTGTTCATTTGTCATGTAATTTATTTTTTATGATGAGGGCCCTGAACCTGAAGTGCCCTACCCCGCCCCCCCCCCATCTATATTCGGCCCTGCTGGTATGTATTTGACACTGGGAACATTAATGGTTTGATATTTTGCTGATTTCATAATTATTCATAACTGAATACAAATATCCCCTTCTTATTTGAACACTATAATTATTATGAATGCATTGCTATGCGAATTCACACGAGAATGCAGACTGCCTGTGAGGCGTGTCATCAGTGCTCCTCTGTTATCGTGTTAATTGTTGATACTGATAATTTGTGGATCCAGAAAATCCATTTAGGGGGTCCTAAAGATTTATCGGATTTTTTTAAAGTTAAAAAAAAATATAATAATAAAAATAATAATATTTTGGACCCCCGGAGACCCCGCCTAGATTCGCCTCTGCTGATAAAACAACTCTGAATAGTATGGTATAAAACTGATGTATTGTTATATACGACTGGTCTCTGAAACAACGCTGGATTCTGAGTCTGTATCATCTTCATAATTAGACCCTAATCCAGTGTCTGTGATGCTTCTTCGATGACGAAACACGCTGAGCTGCTCGAAACAGGAGCTTCTTCTCCTATTTCTATTGTAGAGGACGGGAGAGCTGCTCCTTGTGGAGAACTCCTGGCCCTCCTCCAGCTCCTGAGCACTGCACTCCGGCGTAGTCACTGGGAATGTATGGTTGAAGTATTCGTAGTCCACGATATGTTTGTCATCAACATCTGTAGTCACGTAAAGAGGAAAAAGACGGTGACCCCATTTAATTTCAGACGGTTGATAAGATTTTCTCACTTGGAATGTTTTGCTTAATGTGGATGCTACGCCTTCCAGTATAACGAGTAACTCAAAGTTCTCATGTTCTATGTCATCTTTTGAAAGGTTGTAAAGAGGTGATTGGTCGTCGATAACGTGAATGATATAGGTAGGCCATGGCAGAAACAGTCTGTCCCCTCCACCTTCTGCCTTAAAATCCACACTGAAAATCTGACAAGGAATTTTCTCTCCTGTTTTAGAAAACGTTTTCCTAATTATAAATCCTCTAGCGTGTGCTCCTATGATGTCGGATTTACGTATGTCACCGACCCTTATTACAAGTCTCAAATTTGAGTCTTCTTTCATTATGCATGCGTATTTACTGAATATTACTGTTACCGATATTTTTTTGGCTCTTCTAATTTTCGCGACAACAATTCCAGCAAGAGCAAATTGGAGAGCAGCTCCTATTACAGATTGCGTCAGAACGCCGATGTAGGCGCCAGGACAAGATTCAGTGACGTAACGAAATCCGTAGCCAATCGTTGACATCGTTTCAATGGAAAACAGGAAAGCTGAAGTAAATGATTGGACGTTCTGAACACACGGGATCCAATCAGAATTTTCTTTCACGTTTAAATCTCCATGAAGATAACAAAGAAGGAAGAAGAAGGTGGCGAAAAGAAGCCACGTTGAAACAAATCCACTGAAGAATATTAACAGATTCCAGCGCCATTCTATGTCTATAAGAGTTGTGAAGATGTCTGTTATATACTTGGCGAAACGGTCTGGCACATCGGTTGATTCGATGTTGATCAGTCCATAATCGTTGAATAGTTTGGTGTCGTGTTTTACAACAGGAAACTTCAGTTTGCTCATTATGTGACCTGCAACATATTTGTTGTAAAGTTAGCTAAAGTAAAGGTATACCCCCTCAACCCCCACCAATTTTTTTAATGACCATTGCGTGGATAATGGGTCGACTTTTGGTTAAGGTAAAAATTGGAGTTTGGTCATCAGATCATGGGCGTACGGGTTCCCATTTTCTTGGAGGGGGCGAGGCAGGTCGATTTCTTCCTGACTTTAAGTGTTTTAAAAGAAATTACAACCTTAATGTTTGCCCAAATAAGTAGTTTTTTGAGGGGGGGTAGTTGCTTCCCTCCACCTACATGTACCCGCCTTGTACGCTCATGCGTCATACTAAATTGCAATATAAACGAAATCACAATCTTCTTAAAAGCATTAACATTATTAAAAAAAAAACTTTAAAAGCTTTCTCTACACCCCCCCTCCCACACACCCCAAAAAAACTTTTTTTTTTTTTTTTAAATCGAGTTACTCTAGTTAATAACATTAAATTCTAGAGGCCACAAACATATGCGTGAAGAAAAAAATGGAGTTTCTGGGTAAGAAATTATAAGCATTGTATAATTATAACTGAAAAACTGTAACAGCCAAAAAAAATACTTACTGTGTTTCGATACTTGGTTTATAGTCTTTAATAATTAAATAAAAACTAAAACGTCTTTTTAATAAATCAACAATGTTTACATTAATCCTAACAAATGGTAAAAATATGTCTGTTCGAAGTAAAATCTGTCGTGTTCTCTTTCCCCGAGGGCGCGCAGAAACCACGTTAAGTTGCACCATAACATGCAGAAATAAACCATAATTGCCAGATTAATAACCCTATATTTGATATATTATGTACTTGACATTTA
Organism: Symmetromphalus regularis; assembly: GCA_032355785.1. Lineage (NCBI taxonomy): Eukaryota > Metazoa > Mollusca > Gastropoda > Neomphalida > Neomphalidae > Symmetromphalus > Symmetromphalus regularis. Next base: position 12,503 of record JAULBS010125852.1, read on the forward strand.
CATTCAAGATGGCGGCAAAATGAATTTCGCTAAATGTAGATGTTGAACTTATGTGGATACTTTCGTAATGACAGTAATTAAGCCTTATGTGGCGTAGCGTCTATTGAGGCAATGAGGCAACAGCCTCACTAGATTATTTTGCAGAAAAAAATTAATGTGATTAATATTATAAAAGTTGATTAAAATACAAGAAATAAAAACCTTTGTCAGTATAATAAATAAATAATACTATTTTCCAGTATTTCTCTTTGTGATATGAGTGTAACTCTTAACCATGTGGTCTTAGCGCAAATATACCAAAGTACATAGGGGTCTATTATAGTTTGAAGGTTTTAGCCGGAAAAGTCATTTCAAAAACCTTGGACTTTCAAAAAACAAATTGGGTGGACATTTCTCCACCTCTCACCCGGCTTCGTTTCCGCCCCCCAACCCCCATCCCACTTCCAGGATGCGATTGTCGCCCACGTTTGTAATGTCATTAAAACAAAATAGTTCAAGACGTGGAGGCCTAGTATTGAAGTACACACCTTTGTACTGTTTTGTGCAAAATGCATTATGGATTAGCATGGGCGTTGGGTCTGGGGGGGGGGGGGGGGGCGG
>JAULBS010125863.1:0-13785 GCA_032355785.1 Symmetromphalus regularis
AACACTAGCACTGAATCAACAGGCGATACATTTTTAAATGCATCTCTAGCAAAGTAATTGGTATTCTTGTTCATATTATGTAACCAAACAAAGAGCGACACAGTCTATTCCGCGTTACCAGAAATAGCCGATCATTGACAGGGGACAATAAGCATGTGTCATGCAAGATTTGTTACTTGTTTGTGTGTAAAGGCTAGTTAGGAGTTTTTTTGGATTGACATTACAAATTGGTGTCACTGTCAAACGTTAATTATTGGGATTTGTTTTTCACTTTACTTCGAGCAAAATATTACGACTGCTAACAAGTCGGCGACTGCAGCCAACTTTTGGTGAAAAAAAGCCCCATTTCGCCAGCTAGATTAGTGCCTGGCTTCATTGAACCTCACAGTTAGTTGAAGGTTTGCAGGGCTGACTCTGTCTTTTCTTGGAAGGTTTTTTCTTGTGTTCAGATGTTTTGGTCTTGGAATAGAGGGTAGCATTGGAGGATCTCCTCTATGTCTGGAGTTCACTGTTGCAGATACACAATCCTTTCTATTCCAGTCTAAGTCAATGGAAGTATGTCTTTAGTCTGCAGTGACCAATTCTGAGTCAAAAAATTTATACTTGAGGTTTTTTTCCCCATTGTAATTTGGTCGTAACTAATTTTAGACCTTACCATTGTATTTAAAAAAACATTAAAAATATCTTATTACCACTCTAAATGTTCATTGTTTACTTAATTTCCATACTTATGTCTTGATGATTTACATAGTTATGTCTCAGAATTTGTGATTTATATCATGGATAAAATCACTGTGGTTATAGTGCTGTTAAAAAAGGTTATGTTCTGGATATTAATAAATTATGATAAATGTCAGTACCAGATTTGTTATTAAAATTGTTTTTTTTTTCTATTAACAGGAGGATATTCTGAAAATGGTAACAGCATTTTCTGATTCAAAGACGAGTATCAAAATTGGTAATATATATTTGTCGTTCATATTTTGAAATCAAAAGCATGTACACATAATTGTTTTTATTTAATTGAAATTTATTTGGAATGCATTGATTAAATACAGGTCAGTGATGGGACTCAAAATGTCCTATGTATGTGACTGTCTGTGTAGTCAAGTCTTAGCCTAAGAGCAAGGAGTGGGTCACATAATCTGAAAATAAGTTAACCAAAACTGCTGGTCAGTAATCTGTTTCAGATAACTTGTTTTTCTGTTTGTTATAAGTATCAATATCAGATGAGATATACATGTAGCACTCTGAAAAGTGCATGAAGAACAATGAAAATTTTAAAAGGTCTTTTTATATGTCTGGGTTTCCAATGCTGGGTTATATCAAAACTTGGATGTTAACACTCATTTACAAAACAAGGAGGAAAACCAGAGAGAAAAAAATTGTGGAAAAAAATATTTTGGTTTGTACAAGCTACATTGTAGCCTATACATACATCTGTAACTTGGGGTTAACTTAGGATTATCAAAATTCAGATGTAAAATGCACAACATAGATGGGTTAATCCTAAAGTTTTCATAACTTTTCAGTTAACATGAAATTGGGCCAAAAGAGTTTGATTGTAAATGATGAAATGAAAAAAGTGTACATTGGCAGCTCAAAAGTTTACATATTAGGTGTGTTCAGCTGGGAAGGCACTAAAAAAACAATGTTAATGGTTAATGTCATCTTTTATGATTACATTTATTCTAACATAAGGCATAAAAAGCATTCTAGCAAAAGACCATGAGCACTTGGCCTCCTGAATATGTCTAGTTTAACCTAGTTGGGATGCGTGTTCTTTTGGGTTTTATTTACCAGTTTTACGCACCTACAGTGGATTTAATTTTTTTAGAATAGCAATTTTGTAAGAGAAGTATTATTTTTTTCAGAGAAGCGGAATGCTGATAGTGTGTATTTTGAGGATTCTGCTTTTAGAATAGACTATGTTGAGCTGCATAAGAGAACAAATTCAGATAGTGAGAGTGTGACAGCAGAGAGTGTGACAGCAGAGACATCTAATGACGACAATGAATTAAATGGACCAGGTAACAAAATACTGCACAACTTGCAATAAATGTCAGTGGTCATGATTAGTGATTTTTAACACCCTCCTCTAACATAAAAACACTGATTACAGGTCTCTTTATTTTAGGGAATTCAGGAATTTAATTCCTGTAATATTCCTGGAAATGAGAACAGCTGGAATCCAGATAGATTCCAACAAATCATTTTTTTTTTAAAGTTTTTTTTTTTCTTTTTGTGTTTATATCTGCAGAAACACATCAGAGAATATCTGTTTGTAAAATATAATGTCCTTGTTCGGATAATAATTATATTATTTATTAGCTTCAAATTCTTAATTAGTCACTTTGCACATTTTAAAAGAATTTATGATTGAAAATAGATTCCCATGATGTAAAGTTAAGGGAATATAAATGGATTCTGGTAGAATTTGACAAAAAATTAAACCTAGATTTTAAATATCAATGTTTGTGTTATGAAAACCAATCCAGATGCAACAAAAAATCACCTGAACCCTTAAACTTAGAGGTACTGTGTCCCATGGAAAATATCAAAAATGTGGTTTTTTATATAATGCGTTCAGTCAGGAGTGGGATATAGCTCAAACGGTAGCGTGTCTGCCTGTAAAGTGATCAGCCATCGGATCAATCCTTCTCAGAAGACTAATTTGCATTTTGGCCTATTTTCAATTCCAAGCAGTGGTCCAGAACTAGTTCATCAAAGGCCATGATATGTAGTCCTGTCTGTTGGAAAGTGCATATACAACACCAGTTGCTGTTTATTGAAAAGAGTACCATATGAGGTGGCAGTGGTTTTCCTCTAAAGAAATATGTCAGAATGAACATATGATTGACATCCAATAGCTGATGATAAGATAAAAATCAATGTGCTCTAGAGGTGTCGTTAAATAAAACAAACTTTACTTTTTTAACTTGGCTTAATCATGACTAAACAATTGGGAGAAGTGTGATGGAGGATATACTGTAACCTTTTAGTGCCATAAAAGATAATTCATTTATTCTGTATAAAAATTAAAAATACATTTCTGGTTTCTTAATGCAAAATCTGTTTTCTGAAGCTCTTTGAGTGAATTTGGTACCCTCACCTTTTAAGTTGGTACCTTAAAAAAGAAACAGGTATGTCCCAGGGACCCAGTTTTAGAAAATTCAGGTAAACCCCTGCTACACGCATTATATATGATTGATATTTAATTTTTCAGATAAAAAGAAGCAAAAGCTAACTCACGAAGATACATGCATGGCGTATGTGTGCAAGGTAACCCTATTCGATTATTCTTATATATACACTTTATTTTATGATTAAGACTGTACCAGTTAAATTTCATGCTGTTGTCACATCATCTGCTGTCATGACCAGTCATTACATTGCTGATATGCCCTCTAATACTAAAATCAATAATAGCCATGCCCCTCAAACAACTAAATTCAACCACTCGAACTTTATTTTTAAACAATATGTAAAACAAACAAAAAAGTGATCTCCCTTTGGAAATTTATGTCAATAGAAATACATTTAATTATTTCAGGCCCATCCTTCTATCAGAAAAATTGATTTTGAAAAGTGTGTTGAAGCAGGGATAACAAAACCGTAAGTAAATACCCTAACGATTTTAATACAGATCTATTTAGCAAGATCAGATGAAAAATTGATTTTAAAAAGTGTGTGGAAGTAGGAATAACATAATCATAAGTTGACCAGTGGCAGATCCAGAAAATCCATTTAGTGTGGCCCCTAAATGATTCTTTAACATTAAAAAATAATAAAAAATTACAATCTTTTTTTAATCACAAATTGTAGAGGACCCCCCCGTCCCCACCTAAATCCGCAACTGTTGACACGCTGTTTTAATAAAGATATATTTATCCAGATTAGATGAAAAATTTATTTTGAAAAGTGTGTGGAAGCAGGAATGACGAAACCATAAGTTGACACTAACAATTTTAATAAAGATATATTTATCAAGATTAGATGAAAAAACTACTTTGAAAAGTGTGTGGAAGTAAGAATAAAGAAACAGTCATTCTACACTTTAAGGGTCAATTTCTCATCCCTGGGTTAATTAACATCAAGTCATACTAGAACCTAGAGGTAACAATGCTTAAAATCGTAACCTACACCCATGGGTTGCATGTTTGGGTTGAGTCAAGCATGCAATTGTAAACTGGTGTTAGTCTCAGTTTACTGAAACCGGTGCAAAATACCCAAGACATAACTACGTTATAACCAAGGAATAATCTGTAGGTGTTCACAACCTATTCATAAATAGAGCTGGGTGGTATTCAATATATATCGTTCAGTATCAGTATTGTGTCAATACAGATTTACTGTACCGGGCAGATATCAAAATAGTGAACATTTCGGTATTGAAAACAAAGTATTCCCATCATTAAGTAAAAACTAAAACTCCATCTGACGACACTACATTACCAACAAAATACCTGATAAGAAGAACACGTGGGCACAGTACTTTTAAAGAAGTGACCAAAAAGCATGTGCATGCACTTTGTGCAAACAAATATACATACATAAAATACTACCTTATATAGGTATAGTTATCAGTACTATTTCAATAACGAATACCATACTGATACCGAGGTAAATCACCCCCACAATGCTGAACTTGAAATTTCAATACCACCGAGTGCTACTCATAAACACAGATATGATAAATCAACCCTAACAGTTTTATAGAATGGATAATTTTGTTTCCATGTTGTCTACATTATTGCCTTAACAGCTTGTGCAGCTGCATGTGCTGAGATTTGAAGATTTCGTTTTCTGTTAAAATAGAAATAATATCTTCTTAGTGTTATTATAGAGAATGTTTTTGTCTAGTACGATAATTGTTTATTGGAGTAATGAGTCACCCCCACTAGGTGTATTGTGCCAAACATAATCACATTGTCTGCTGGCTTTATTTTATTTTCAGTGGGCCTATAATAGGAAAGCTGAAAGCTGGTGAAACAGTTACACTTGAAGATGGCAGAGTGGTGAGTATTTTGGCATTGTGATATTGTTATTGAAGACAATGTGTTATAGCAAATATTTTTATTTGAATATTAAAATGGGACAGATAAGTTTAAAGATGAATGTATTCATTGTTTTTTTATTTTTTTAAATATTTGTAATATATATTATATATATATACTGCTATTTCCTTTTCCTTATTCTTCTTGGAGAATTGTCTTATTGGAATATATGGTTCTTCATCTGCTTCAAAATTATTATTATTCTAGTTATTATTATTATTGCATGCTACCATTCGATAATTACATCCAATCATTGTTATTATTATTACATGCTATCATTTGATAATTATAGTTTATTATAAAAAAAAATTGTCTTAGTGTTGAAAGGTATTGGAAGATTTTAATTTTTTCCAGTAGTTATTTTCATGTGGTAATTATTTGACAAAATGTTGCTGATTTGTAGATTGATCCTGAGCAAGTTCTGAGTCCAGCTGAAAAAACTTTGATCATAATTAGTAAGTTCGTAATAAAACAATTTCTTCATTTTAAAACATTAAAAAAATTTGCTGTATAGAAGATAATAATTACTTAATTTGTATTAAATTATTTTTTCTTTTTGAAATATCACAAATTTACACTATGTTGAATATGTTACTAATAGGTATGTTTATACCAAATTTTAATTTTTTATTATTTTGAAATGATAAATATTTGTCTATAAATAAATAACTGAGATGTTATATTTTTTATTTGTTGGTTTATGGATCTCTCACCCTTAAAAATTATGAAAGTAAAAAAAAAAATTCTCTTTTGTAAAATAAAATTATCTCTGAACGTGCATAAGTCAAATATAAAAAGATTAACTCTGTAAGAAAGCTATTTGTACTTTCAAAATAAACAGCACCATGTAATGAAGGTTACCGCGGATTGAGATGTATTGTACGATGCTTTGATATTTTTAACATTTATAACAAATCCATCCATCTATCCATGCATTGAAAAGTAGTTTATATAAAGCATTTGATATTAATTATAAAAGTTTATATTTGTTTTTCAGTTGTCGAGTGCCCCTCTAAATCATTTCTAAATGCACTAGTGTCTTCTGAGAAGTTGAATCAGTTTGACGAGGCAGATCCAACGTTAGTAGTTCACATGACACCAAGCCACATCATGGACAGCAAGAGATACAAGAAGTGGATGAAAAGGTTCCATCAACACATTCTTTCAAATTTGTTTATTTCTTTGTCTCTGCATGATTAACATTTCAAAGTTTGTATGCAGTCTAGAAATTTTGGAAAAATATGAAGTATTGATTTTCCATTTTCCAGCTCTTGGAAATGTATGGGAAAGAACTATTTTAAATGAAAGTATGGAAAATGAGTGCATTACTGTCATTTGTGTTTTGTTTTGTTTTCATCGTTCTTAAAGCTCATTCAAAGGCAGTGGAATTAGACAAAGTTTTCAAACTAATTCAGACAATTTATTTTGAAAAAGGTGTATTAAACCAAATGGTGTCATCATCAGTTAAAAAACATGACTTTCGTTAGTGACTCTTGTATTAGGTTTCTAAAGCTCATTTATTGAGAATTGTGGGTTATTTGAGTGATAAAAAAGACAAAATCCATGTCAATCACTGAGGTTGGCTTAAAGAAGCTACAGATATCTTGTATGCAGTATTCCACAGACAGGATAGCAGAAAGCATGGGTTTTGATAAACAATTTATGGAACACTGGTATACATCTACCCTTTGAGCCTTGAGGAGCATTCACTCATATTTGGATCCGGTACCGAGATTAAAAGTACCATGCCTTGACTGAGATTTGAATCAAGTACCTACTGGCCACATGTCTAATGGCATACCATCAAACCATTGGATCCAGTAATTGACTGTTGATGCTTTGGTAGGGTTTGAACTGACGAATCTAAAAGCAATAAAATGTCAATTGCTATAAGTCATGTTCTAACATTTTTTAATTTACTAAATCTGCAGGTTATTTTGCAAATAGAAATGAATCGTGAAATTAATATGACTGTTACATGTACCTTTTCATATTTTATTATTACTAGTATTATTACTACTACTATTATTATTATTATCATCCTCATCTGTATTATTATTGTTATTATTTATAATGGTAAAACCAATAAAATCATCATGATTGTGGGGGTTGGAGTGGAGTGTGGGGGTATATTTAAATGTATTCAAATTTACTGTGTATTGTTGCAGGTTAGGTGAGAACACTGACCACCTAGTTGTGAATGAGAACACATCAGAGGTGTGTCAGCTCGGACTGTACTCCATGCAGGCTCAGCTGAACATCATTCACCCTCAGATCTACCCACTGTTACCTCATATGACCGGCCAGACGGCAGATAATGACATGACGACATCGGATCAAGTCATGCCTGTCAAGGCATGCACCAGTCTCAAGTACCACATCAGACCACACAAACGTTTTAATTGGTAATTGTTTTGGAGAGAAAGCTGAAGCTTCTTTTTGGTTGGTTGGTTGGTTGATTTGATGTGCTTATATCTAATCTAGGATTAAGCATGCTGTTCTGGGCACACAAATTTACTTCCTGTACTGTCTATCAAGGACAGAGTTTAGTAATGCAGTTTCCCATTCTTAAATCAGGTTTTCAATTTTTCAAAAGACAAAAAAAAAATGTATGATTGTAGGAGTAACTTCTCTTTGGTTTGAGATTTTTATTCTTGTAAATGTTTTTTGACTGGTCATTCTGATTGTTGTCAAATTATTATTATTTTTGTCTCTTGATATTTGTGCAGGGACCAGTGTTTTAAACTAGACCAAGATGCCTATGTGGAGGAGGCTATGAATGTGGCGATGTTTCCTGATCTTCTCCAGGATCTCAAGTTGAAGCTGGACTCGGAACAGACGACAAAGTCTGAAACGTACCCAGAAGTCGTCTTCCTAGGTACTGGGTCGTCCATCCCGAGTAAACGCAGGAATGTCAGTGGGATACTGCTTCATCTGAGGTGAATTTCATTGATTCTAATCAGGGTTTTTTATTGATTAGTTTTTCATGCTGACCTTGTAATTCAGAGAGTTGCAACAGCACTTAATTGCCATTATTAAATCCTTTTAATGTGGCTCAGTAATGGCTGTTTTAAGAAAATTAATATACTGCGTAAAATATTTATATTTTTATAACAGCTTTTTCAGTGGCATTGCTGATTACTGCTGTAAATTTTTATGGCCGTTATATAAATGCTGTTATTTGAAAAAAATTATCTACATCATGGCCATTAATATTGAATATTGGTTTAATGACCCCCAGTACGAAATAAACATCAGCTTTTAGGGACATTATGACTAGGGTTGCAACGATGCGGCCAAAACCGTATTGCGCTACACAAAACCAATATTGCAATACAGTTTGATTAATCACCAAGATGTGATAAAGTCATATTTTGATACTATCATACTAACAGACCTGTACCAATTTCTGATGAAAAAAAGAATATATAGACACAATAGGTTTTTATTAAATTTAACGTTTATTTTTATAACTTACTGTCATAGTCATAGGTTTTATAGATGGATGCTCATTAGGTAGATATATTGCAATATATGAAACCATATCGCGGTATGCATTATGCTTGGCAAGTGTTACAATATCTCGTTGCACTGTAATTGTGACCATTAATGATCTTCTCCAATATAGGCAAGTGATCATATCCTCAATTTTTATGGCATTTTCTGTTATTTCAGTGAGGATTCCTGTATGTTTCTTGACTGTGGGGAAGGGACTGCTGGCCAGTTGTACCGTTACTATGGGAACAAGACGGACAGTGTCCTACAGAAAGTTAAAGCCATTTTTGTGTCACATCTACATGCAGATCACCACTTGGTTTGTAGCATTTCACTATGTTTGTATTTTACTAGTTATATGACATCAGAAACCAAGCACTTTATATGACATCACAATTTTGACAGAACTGATATTTTCTTCAAACATTTATTTGTGATCCATCCGCAGAGTTGCCTCCCCTCAGATGCACAAAATAGAGATGCATGAGATATCCCTTGGAAATGACAATTACCACGTTATCACTCTTAAGATTCCACTACCTGCTCTATATCCATTTAACAGTTCCATACAGCTGACCACTATGTTCCTTTATGCAAAAATATATCTATCATTAATATTCATGTACCAGCTAAATAATAAAACAATTCAAAGGTTTCATTCCAACCTCTGGTTCATGATTAGTGTAAGAAAAGCTAAAGATGCCTATGAAAGATCCCTTGGAAAGAGTAGATTATAGGCAGTAGCAGGTTTCTTATGTAAACCATGCTACACAAAATATTGCGTGTTTAACACCTAATAAATGTTTTGGGAGGTCAATACAAAAAATCCTTTCTTTTTAAGTTAAAGATTAAGTTTCTAAGAGAGTTTATATGTAGTATAATTCCTCAGTGGTTCAGTGGTAGTACATTGAACTCTCAAGCTGAAGACAGTGGTTCAAAACGTGTTGCATTCTGGCTCACACTTTAGACTACATGTCCAAATTACCATATAATTATGTACATGTGTGTAATATTTATATTTATTAGTTCTCTAATTTACTACTCTGTGGTTTGAAACATTACTGACAAATGAAGTACATGTATTTAGAAGAATGTGGTCTGTGTATGACACTGAGTTATAATGGTTATACTTGTGTATTTGCAGGGTTTATTTAGTATTTTGGCAGAGAGAAAAAGAGCCCTGCAGGCAGCAGATCTCCCAGTGACATCGCTGCATCTGTTAGCTCCAGTTCAGATATTAAAATGGCTTCAGTTCTACGGCTCTCAGGTCGAATCACTCAAAGACGAACTCAAGTATGATGGGTGTTTTCTTTTGGTTTTTAAATATTTATTTTCCCAGAACAAGTGGCTGCATTTGGGTCTCTAATTAACTTTTTTCAATGCTAATGTTATAGAGATTTATATAATATTAACACAATATATTTATATATAGAGAGAGAGAGAGAGAGAGAAACAGACAGACAGTAGGATAACATGAGGGCTATTAAAAGACCTGATTTTTTGGTTCAAACAAGTTAAAAATAAACAGGATTAACTATTTTAAAAGGATGTATGTTTTTGAGAGTGGAGAAATTAAATTTTCACATCATTTTAAGTTTGATATCAAGGTGATGGAGTTAAGTTTTCTTTAAGAATACTACATTTACAAAATTATGTCTTTTCAAGATGATATTTTCTAGTCAAAACCTTTCAGGTTCCATGTATGCAGTGTTTCAACCACTGATAGTTTTAATAGCTTGCATTTTTGTTTTTTAGTTTGATACCGCTACAGTACCTTATCCATCGTCCAATGGAATCCGATAAACGTGACCGTTATGACTTCATCTTGAATCACCTTGGACTGTCTGATGTAAGCTTAAATTCTTTTATGGTAAACTCTGACTATAATTAACTTCAAACTCAGGAAGTAGTCTTCTGTCAGTTTACTTTGTTGTACTGATAGTTGGTACAGGAAGTATTGGTTGTCATTTTGGATGCTACATTCTTTAAAACAAATGGCAAATAATATCTTTTTGTGTAGTTATAGGATTGGATAAAAATAAGCAGTTGTCTGTCATGTCATTTTAATTTGTTTATGAAAAGTGTCATCAACATGATATTTTTCTCTTTTCTGAAACCTGTTAGTTATTTTTAAAATAGTCTATGTTCAGTAATGTATTTTTGCTCTTAGAACAGGGTTCCTGTAGTCATTAAAAACCTGGAAAAGTTTAGAAATAGGCAAAATACTTTTCAAGGGCCTTGAAAAGTTTAGAAATTTTGTTTAAAACTGAAAAGTCATGGAAAAGTTTAGAAATTTCCACATCGGCCGATATGTTTTTGATCATGCTTATCAGAGTGCAAGCGATAATTTCTTGTGATGCATTAGGTCCCTGAAAACTATGTTTTTCACCATTGAAATTCAGATTTTTGTCCTGAAATGTAAAACCTGTCTTTTTATGCAGGTACAACATTCAATTTATCCCGATTTAAAATTTAGCTCATGGCAGTGTGATACATTTGTACATTTTTGCAGATTTTTGTGTAAAAAGGTCATTCAGTTTTTCGAGATGTCATGGAAAAGTTTTGAAATTTGGTTCTTCGAAGTCTGCAGAAATCCTGTTAGAATCTGGTCACAGTGCTTGTTTTATTGGTATTTGTCTCATTTTGTTTGTATTTTCAGTTCTTGCCTGTTGAAATTTACCACTGTCGTAATGCTTATGGTGTCGCCATTAACCACAAAGATGGCTGGAAGCTGGTTTACTCGGGTGATACGATGCCATGTGACAAGCTCGTTAAAGCAGGTTATTGTTTATAATATAGGTATTCACAAATTTGAGCAGCAGCTTGAGGTAGGACAAGTCATTAGATTGTTCCTCTTTCTTCTTACAGAGATTCCTAATTCTGCCCATTCCATGAAAATATAAGACATGAAACATTAAAGTCTGTATCTCTAAGAACATGTTTGAAGTTAGCCAGTGTTTCCTACATTACTCTGAAGTGTATTCAGTGGCAAATCTAGGTGCCTTTCCATCCTCCTAAAATATGTGATTTAACTAAATATTATTTTATAATATTTTTTTTAACGTTAAAGAAACCAAGGATTCTTTAGGGCCCCTAAATGGATTTTCTGGATCTGCCACAGGTATTAATATAAAATTATTATCAATCAACACATTTTAAGATATTATTGCATCTGTTCAGAAAATAAAAGACTGACATGATAAAATCTGTAGCTCTAAGAAAATGTTTGAAGTTAACCAGTGTTTCTTACGTTACTATGAAGAACATCAGTGTAAGGTTATTATCAATTGAAATGTTTTAATATAACATTACTGGAAAGGAAAGGATTGGTTGTTTAATACCCCAGCACATTGTTTATTCAGCAGCTATCAGGTGTCAGACATATGGTATGTTTTAGTTTTTTTGCTATTTATGGTCTTTAGAGGAAACTCACTCCCACCACATAGGCTACACTTTCCAATTAGCAGCATGGGATCTTTTGTATGCACTTTCACACAGACAGGAGAGCACATACCTAGGCATTTAAATATTTGATAAACCATTTGTGTACCATTGGTCAGTGCAAGTGGTGTACACCTACCCATTGAGGCTTGTGGAGCACTCACTCTCGGCTGGAGCTGATATCAAAATTAATAATTCCATACCTCAACTGAGATTTGATCCCAGTACCTACCAGCTGTGAGTCCAACAGTTTAACCACTGCACCACAACATTATTGGTATCAGAAAATTTTAGTCTGAAGGGTAACATACATGTATGTGTAAAATGGAATGAGCTATTTACAGAAACAAACATCAAATTAGTACACACAAAATGTGTAAAATGTTTCATATCCTGTAGCCAGTGAATAATAGATCAAAATAAATTAAAAAAGTGCTCATTTTTATTTTGGTAGAACATGTCCATTTTCAAATTATGGTTGATGCGGAATTTAGAATTAATTTTACGTGGCTGTAAGAAAAATATATTTTATTACAGGCCAGGGTTGTGATTTGTTGATTCATGAAGCTACTATGGAAGATGACTTGGAAGAAGAAGCCAGGATAAAAACTCACAGGTAGGAATATAGTCAGTCAGATAAGTGTTTTTAGTTTTTAACCTTAATTTGTCCAAAATCCAGCCATTGAACAAAGGTTCAAAGTTCACTTGAGGTTGTTGTTCAGGGCTTGTTCTTCAGTGGGAATTCAGATATAAAATTCCCATAATGCTTCTTCAAATTAAAATCAGCAAGTCAATTAGATATCCATAAAAATCAATCTTCAAAATGTTTGATAATGTTAAATTGTATATCCCTGTATAATATACCTTTAACAGTGTTGGAAATTCATTGAGAATTGAGGTGGTCACCAGGGCTCCGAACTTTGAAAAGTTGGTGGACCATCCTCTTTTTCAAGTATTGAATCATTTTCATGAAAGGGTGCCAAACGGTGTCGCCGAGTTTTCTATCACCAAAGACAATACAGCACATAAATAAATGATATTTCTTTGTTCATAGTGGTAAGAGATGATGTTTAGAAGGCATAAGTAACAAATAGCTAATAACCAAATATGACAAGGGTGTCAAAATGTGTGTGTCACCAATTGAAATGTTCTAATGTAAAGGCTGATACTTTAGATAAAATATTCCAAAAAGTGGAGAAAAAAGAGCATGTTTTAGTGATCGTGATATCAATTTTATGAAATAGCATTTATTTGCTTATTTCTAAAGACAACTGTCGATTATGACTAGAATGTCAGCATGTTGCCAAATTCCTAAAATTTAAAATGCCACTTTATAATGAAACAAAGTTAATAACAAACTAAATAATGTCTAAAATAAGCAGTAGCTACATAAAGCATTACAATTAAGAAGTGACTTAATGTTTAAATATACAATTGCTTGTTAAAGCTCCAATTTTGAAAACGGAAATTTAAAATCTAATTTACAGGCATACCTGTTTTAGAAGATATTATATCCTATAGTTTAACATTATCACATTATAGATTCAAGATGAACCCCGACATGCTACAGTGGGAAACTACTTTTTGGACGAACTTTAAAGTTAAATTACATGCAGAAAATGATACATTCACACTGATGTTTAATTTACGAGACATAATTTACGAATCATAAAATTCATAATACTTTTGCCATAGAGAGGTGCATACATATCTGTATCATATCTCACTGTAATAATTTCGGGATATGGTAGCCAATATATTACACTATTCAAAACTGCAAAGTATTACAGCA